>JAYESA010000016.1:127593496-127820016 GCA_036927795.1 Iris macrosiphon | reverse complement strand
AGTGATGTATAGGTTCATCGTATTTAATTTTCAATTCTTCCATCAGTCTTCTTATCCAAATAACTTTACAAAGTCCATGAGCCATAGCTTTGTACTCGGCTTCTGCACTACTCCTTGCGACAACAGACTGTTTCTTGCTCCACCAAGTTATCCCATAATAGAGTATGTTGCTTTTCTGTCATCAACGAACCAGCCCAGTCAGCATCTGTGAATACTTTAACTCTTCGATCATCAATTTTTTAAAGAACAATCCCTTTCTAGGTGTTTGCTTCAAATACCTCAATATTCTATATATTGCATCAAGATGACCCTGACAAGCTGCATGCATATACTGGCTCACCAGGCTCACAATAAAGGCAATGTTGGGTCTTGTATGGGTGAGATAAATGAGCTTTCCAACAAGTCGTTGGTATCTTCCTTTGTCGACTGGATCTTCTTCAATCATTTTTGCTTTATTACCAAGTTCAATCGGAGTTTTACGTGGTTACTCCCCAGCATACCAGTTTCTTCTAATTAGTCAAGAGGGTATTTCCTTTGTGACACAAAAATACCTTTCGTGCTTCTTGCAAATTCCATTCCCAGAAATATTTCAATGCTCTGAGATCTTTAACCTCGAACTCCCTTGCCATCATTTGTTTAATTTTATTCATCTCTTCAATGTTGTCTCCAGTGACAATGATATCATCGAACATAAACTATCAAAATAGTTTTCTCGTTTTCTGAGTGTTTGACAAACAATGTGTGATCTGCTTGCCTTGTATATATCCAAGATTCTTGATCACGTTAGAAAATCGATCAAACTAGGCAGGAGAAAATTGTTTCAAACCATAGAGAGACTTGTTGAGGTTACAAACAGTTTGTATGCCCAACCTTTCTTCAACCTGGGGGTTGACTCATATAGACTTCTTCTTTAAGGTCACCATTCTAAAATGCATTCTTTACATCAAGCTGATGCAACTTCCAGTCAGAGTTTGCTGCTAGTGAGAGTAAGATTCGGCTGGTATTGAGCTTAGCAACAGGAGCAAAGGTTCCAGTGTAGTCGATCGCATAGGTTTGTGTGAATCCTTTAGTCAATCGCACCTTGTACCTCTCAACGGAATCATCAACTTTATATTTGACAGTGAACACCCATTTGCACCCTACAATCCTTTTATCAATCGACAACTCCACCATCCTCAAAGTATTGTTTTGTTTAAGGGCACACATCTCTTCAAGAACTGCAACTTTCCACTCAGGAACATTAAGAGCCTCTTCAATTGTCCTGGGATGGGAATAACAACAGTAGACACATTTGAGGTGAAAGTACGGAATGAAGTTGATAAATTAGAATAATAAATAAATTTGGAAATGGGATGTTGTGTACAGGATATAATACCCTTTTCCAATTGCTATAAGTGCATTTAGATCAGAATCAGACTTTGGATTATTTGTTGGATTGCCTGACACATTTGAAGACTGAGGTACAATCACTGGTTCGACTTTCTGACTGTGAATAGGATTTCATGATTTGTTTATTTCCTTGAGAGTTTTTTTTTATAGAGTAGATACGTAACTCTTGCTGATTTGGCTTATAATTTTTTTCCCATGTTTCCAATACTGACAAATTATCTTGTGGTTGGTTTGAAGTATTGGCTGGGCTTGGTTCAGTAAGAGAGACTGTTGATTTAGGTACAATTGGAGTAGGGATGTTGGACATAGTAGAAAGGAGATTTATGGTAGGAGTGACAGATTGGTTTAATGGTACATCCAGAGTATTCCATGAACACTGAGCTTCCTGATGAACATTCTCCCCATGAAGCGAATTGGGGAAGTAGTATGGAGTATCATAAAGAAAAGGTGACGTCACATGAGTCATGTTTTCTTGGTATGTGGACAATAGCATCAATATCCTTTTTCGGTTGGAGAATAGGTAATAAAAATAGTCTTGAGTGCTCTAGGGTCGAGTTTATTGCGATTGTGATCATGAATGTGGACAAAGGCCGTACAACCAAAGGTCTTCAAAGGAAGGGATTTGTGGAAAATGGGGGTAGGATGTGGTAAGGACATAGAAGGAGGCTCAAACTTGAGAGTGCGACTTGGGAGGTGATTTATGAGAGAGGTGTCTGTCAAGATAGCATCGTCCCACAAGTACTTTGGAACATTCATGGTAAACATAATAGCACGAACTATCTACAACATATGTCGATTCTTTCGTTCCGAGACCCCATTTTATTGTGGAGTATCAACACATGAACTCTGATGAATAATCCCATTCTGTAGCAGGTAATCACCTAGGATGATGTGAAATATTCTCTGTCATTGTCAGTCTGTAGCATACAAATTTTGGTCTGGAATTGTGTTTGAGTCATATGGCTGAAAGTTTTGAATACCTGACATGTCGCTGATTTTTCTCGGAGAAGATAAACCAAAGTAATGCGTGTGTGATCATCAGTAAAGGTGATAAACCATCGATTGCCATAGGAAGTTGTAATTTTTTAGGGTCCCATATGTTACTATGGATTAAAGAGAGAGATGTGGATGGGGTATACAACCTTGGAAGAAAAGAAGCTCGAGTGTGTTTAGCAAACTGACATATATCACATTGAAAGGAAATAAAACTTTTATTATCAAATAAAGATGGGAACAGATGTTTCAAATAAGAAACATTTGATTTGGGTAGTCAAGTCTATGATGCCACACATTATTTTGCTAGAACTAGAAATACAAACAGAAGCAACTACAAACAAATGTTTCAAATAAGAAACATTTGGGTGGCCAAGTCTATGATGCCACAACATTATTTCGCTAGAAACAGAAACAACTACATACACAAGAATTCGTCTGACTCTTTATTTTGACCTTCTCATATCCTAGCACTGCCAATCGTCCTCCCCAGTGATAGTTCCTGAAATTGACAAGAGAAGACACAAATTTAGCAATGCAGTGATTATCACGAGTAAGTTTGCTAACATAAATCAAGTTACATGTCAACGAGAGAACGTGAAGAACTTAGGTAAGAGTAAGAACCTGAGATAATCTAATGGTTCCTATTCCTGCAACAGAAGACAATGAACCATCGACGATTTTAACAATGACTTTATTAGAACAAGGGAAATATGAATCAAACAGATGATAGACCCCTGTCATATGATCGGAGGCGCCTGATTCGATGATTCAATGTTCCGAAGAATGAACTGAAGAGGTTAACGTTGAGTAAAAGTTACCCGAGTGAGCAACATAGCAAGACCCTAGATTGGAACCGGAGGAGGAATTGAATGGAGGAATCTGTGGAGGACTGATTTAGAAGACGACACAAATGTTTACTTATTCTTTGCTGAATAGTGGTGTAGACCCATTTGGCTTAGCATTTTCATCCTTATCACTGCTAGATTGACTTGGCAAGCTCTCCCTTCAGGTTGTCCCACATCGGTTTGTCTGTGAGGAACCTAGTTGGACAGGTTTGCCATGAAGCTGCAAACAGATAGCTCGAGTATGACCTTACAGTTACAATGGTCACACCACATACGTTCTCCTCTTCGTTTTGGTCGTGGATCAGGATTAGTACGCGCCCATTCGAAGAAAATTTCTTGGAGACAAGGGTAGGTCCCTCCAGAGAGGGTTGGTTGGGCTGTCAAACATCCGTTATCATGACTTCGCCTGTAAAACATCCGTTATCATGACTTCGCGTCGAGCTTCTTCACGACGGACCTCATAAAACACTTATTCGGTGTCAGGAAACGGGCTTCAACTCACCACCCCTCCTCGAACTTCATCGAGGTTCCTGTTCAACCCAATGAGAAAATAAAAAGCATGCTTTTTTTTTTCAAGGTTAAGCCGATGCTTCACACTGCATTCAACACAAATCGTATGATCTTCAAGAAAGAGATCGAGCTCCTGCCAAAGGTCTTGGAAATCCGAGAAGTATTGGGTAATAGACTATGACCTTTGTTTCATTTCTTTCAACTTTGATCCGAGTTTGAAGATTTGTGAGGCATTGCCGAGGTTGGGGTGCATACGTCGAGCGACATCCGAAACATCTTTGGCAGTTTTGAAGAAAAGATAACGAGAAGAAAAGATAACGACGGCTGATCTTTGGCTCCATTGAAGTAATGAGCCATGCGAGGACAATAGAATTCTCATCGAGCCACGTTTTGTACGTCAGATCTGTCGGTGCCGGAGCAGGTAGCTCGTTGGTGATATAATCAAGCATTCCACAGCCATATATAATAATTTTGACTGATTGAGCCTATTGTAAGTAGTTTCTGCCCTCGTGTTTGTTGGTAGTGATGCGAATATCACCATTGTCTCCTCCGTGAAATGAAACAATGGAATTGCCGGACTGGGTCTGACCGGAGTTTGTAGAGGTAGATTCATTGCCTGCAGAGGCTACATGAATGGCAACATCGACCATAAGGAAGTCCTTAGGCTCTGAACCATATAAAATAGTCTGATTTTTTTAATTTTATATATCGATCAAAGATGAATGTACATATAAATAACCTACAAAAACAAATCAAACAAGCTAATAACTATCGCCTAAAATCATGGCTAATAACACACAATCAGATCCTACAACTAGAATATAACAGTAACCAATTTGACTAAATCGAATTCAAATCTGATTGGATTTTCCCCCAACACCTATATATACGGAGAAACTTAACAAATTGAGCGACAATATGGAGCATCGCCAAGCATTTAGTCACAAGTTGATCATATAGTTGATAAGAGCAAAAGAGAGAAAAAGATGCTATTGTTCATAAGTATAACATCATCTGATGAATAAGAACTTGACTTGTAACTGTTAGTGGAGACATTCTAATTTCTAGATGATGTACCACTTGTATAAATTCAAAAAATAGAGACGGAAAATCCCTCCAAGAACATAACATGGAAAGACCGAAAACAAAACACACATAATTTTCAGGAAATCCAAAGGAGATAGAAATATATTGAAACACAAACAATTAGTTGCTTGAGTTGTTGAAGTGAAGATAAATGCTAGATGCCATCACCAAAGTCGTTATTGGAGATACCAAAAGTCGAAGGACACCGGAAATGTAACTTTATTACAAAGAGTTCACTTGAGAGATGAAGTTCTTTGGATAGAAGATGTTGCATAGTATTTTAATGACTTATATGTGTACAACTCATGTGGAGTTTTTGAGCAGTAGTGTTATATGTTATAAGAACATTAATTTCTCACCACTTAAAAGTGGGGTTTAACCAGTTTATGTTTAGATTAACCCGACGATTTCCATATCGGTGGTTTATTGTATCACGTGCGGTACGATAAGTGTAGCATGAGATAAGTTCTCCCCTTTATATCACTCATCCAAAGCATCGTTTATAAATTGTATGGTGCCTTATTGGTAGATATCTATCATGTATCGTAGGATATTGACCACAAAGGTTCTAATAGAATCAAAAAATTATGTTATTACTGCTGGAAAAAGGACCACAATGATTAACAAACTGAGTATCCCATCTGGTCAAGGCTTACTATGTTCATATTTGAACATGCTCATACATTATAAGTTTCAAGCATTGCCTAAATTTTGATATTCAATTAGCCATACTCTAGTCCCTTGTAATCCAAACCCTAACCTTAATATCCTTATTTCAGATAATTCTTGCAGTGACTAGGTCTTTGATCATTACATGCATTAGACCACTGATATCTCCATATTTATAACTTAACGTCCTTTCAGTTGAGGAGGCATGTTCCTTTACATGTTGTGTTGACAAGTGTTCGATTGCTCAAATTCCATCATCACTTTGATGTTATCAGATGGATTTGAATATGGCATAAGATGAGGGGAAAATGATATTATTGGAGGATGGTTTTTTGATTGTTTCATAGATTTCTTGAGTATTCATTGGGTATACAACAACAACAAAGCCTTTATCCCAAATATTTGGGGTCGGCTGCGAATATTCATTGGTTATGTATACGATAAATAATAGCTAATTTGAAGTATCTAAAGTGTGTTACAACTTACAACCTTGTCTGTTGTCTTCATATTTAACAAACTTTTACCTTGAAGAGGATATTGGAGGGAATAAACTTTATGGTTATACACAAATCCCACAAGAAGAAAAACCGGTGAAGCTAAGTGAAGAATTCATATACCTTTACACACTGATATGTTTATCCACAAGAAAAAAAAAAAGCACAGTGAAGAATTCCCTTGATATATCCCTAATGTATTTCATGATTTAATCTAGCATATAGCACTTGAGCAAGCACAAAAGAATCATCTGGAGGGAGAAGATGATAGATGTTTATTGGAACATCTAAGCTATGTTGCACTGTGGTGCCCTTATCTCTAACCTATGTTTCACTTATATGAATATGGCAAGATACGGACAATGTGACATGGAAATATTGCCGACTGTGGTATATACATATTGGTAAATGGTATGCATTTGTCATATCTGATATGTTCCTTACATGGATTAGACACTGGCAGTGCATCCATTTTAGTTTCCATGCTTCCTAGTCTCTAAGGTACTATATGAGCCAAAAAGCTTATTTGGAACTCATTCCTTGATAGATTGAGAAACTAAATTGTGCCACAACACAATTGTACCTTCTAGAGAGGAGTTTACTGTGGAATATTATGTTGGTTTTGTAATTACAAGTTACTTAATAACCTTATATAATGAATAAGACACGACTCTGCCCGATCAGTCAACTGTACATTCTCCTGGAACTTTGTTTATTACTTATCATGCTTTATTATCTGTAGACTTGCAAATGTTATCATTTATCAAGGTAGATTTGATTCATATATTTCAATCAGTGCCTTCTCTTCTTGCCTAGTCTTGTTTTGGAATGAACCTAGTCATCGACCCCATAGCAGAAGAGGAGGCCTGCCAAGATGGAAGCTTCATGATCACGTGCATGCCATCTCGTCAAGAAGTCACTCAACTTACACTGACAGGAGAATGGTCAGTGGCGAAAATCAATGAGGTATGCTCTCTTAAATTCAATAACTAGAATGATAACACCAGTTTGTCTCATCAATATGTAGTGCCTATGGATGAGACATCTCCTGATAGAAAAAGAATCATATATATTACATCCGCCATTTAGTCAAACATGATACATTCCATTTATTTAGGGCATTTATATTTGATAATATTGAGATAGAATGAATTGTTATGATATAGAAGCTCGGCATTCTTGCCAATGAAGTGACAATCGACCTCAATGTGTTGGTGCACTTATGGAAACCAACAATGTGAATCACTGCCTGGTTATCACAGTAGAAAGGAGATGGAGAAGAGAGTGACACCAAAATTAATAAAAAGATTCTTCAACCATGTGGGCTCGAAAATTGTATGGCCCATCAAGTAATACTTCTCAGCTTCAGCAGAAGAGAGGGCAACAACAGTCTTTTTTTTACTCCAAGTAACAAGATTTCTTCCAAAATACGCACAAAAATCACTCGCCGAGCTATAATCATTTACTAAACCTATATAATCAACATCTGCGTAAGTGATCATAGAGAGGAGGAAGGCTGGAAGAGAAGACCTTGGGTCACGGGACTTTTTCAGGTAGCAAAGCATGTACTCAACCGTCTGAAGATGAGAAGTCCAGAAGACTGCATATACTGGTTAACATTGCTCATATCAAATGAAATGTTCGTTGGAGTAACACTCAGACATATCAACTTGTCCACAGGACGATATAATAATCAGGATTGGACAACAATGTGTTTGATGTGTAGCCAAAAAAGAGAGCTTCGAGTTTACATCCATAGGGCATCAACATGGTTATGTCCCGATTTCGCTGAATTGACAAGTCACAACTGGACGTGATGTCGTACAAGTCTAAATTGTACTTGTAAAAGACATGTTCGTGTACCTTTTGTAAAATAGTTCTTTTGTAGAATTTGCAGCAGAAAGTAAACAAAGAAACTAAATCACAACATGGTATAAGAAATAATTCTTTTATTGATGATTGCAGCAAAAACATAGACTCTCAAACAGCCGAGTAGGAAGCTCTCAAACTTGGCTTACAACTTTTGAAACATAAAATGATATACGTTGTTCCATACATTATGTCTCTTATTAAAAATAAAGTAAAACACCTTTAGCGAATTTTTTAAAAACTTATTTGAAGCTTCAAAACGTCGAGAGAGCTTCTAAAGAGTTGGATGAGCTTTTAGGACCTCCGAACATCCACTAGATTTCCGATACTTGTAAGGACATGGATCAATATATTGGAAAATGCACCGGTGAGCGGTATCAACCCGACTCGTCCAAATCAACATAATATTTATGTGAAAGCATACAATATTATGTGTGATATTTGTATTTTTTCTAGGATCAATTAACAATTCATAATATATATATATATATATATATATATATATATATATATATATATGGTTCTTATCCACATTTGATTGTCCTTCCATGCAAAAAAAAGATTGACACTCTTTTCTGCAAAACACATCATTAGTTATGCAATCTGTCTATATGAAGTTCACTGGTGAACACACCATCTGGACTATTCATAGGAATTACGATGTCTCTTCCAATGTAGATAGCTAACCCCACTGCAGATCCCACAATCCTTGTGCATTATATATCAACACCAAGTATCCATTTTCCTCCTAAGTCGAATCGATTTTGTAGATGATGTCACCGTTTGAGGAAACAAAATTTTGTGCACTAGTTGTCTATAACCATACATGCATATATAACTTAGTTATAAAATATAATATGCATGATACTAGAAATTTAAAATGAACTATACAATAAGTTCTTATTTTTTTCGTATTCCACATTCTTCGAGCCATCGCTCGTAATTCTATACTTTCAATCCGGGGTTAACACAACTGGTGACTCAATGGTCTCAATATTTTTTTTTGCAATTCTATTTCTTTATAACAACAATATAATATTCCATATTTCTATATAACAAGCTAACAATATGTTTTACTCTTTTTTATCTTGGTTCTCTTGTTAAGGTCAATGTTATAAGTTTCGGTAGGCGGATTCGGTACGCCAAAGGGGCGCCTAGCACCTAGGCCGCCTAGGCGGCCCCTAGGCGCCGAATTTTTTTTTTTTATATGTTATATACATACACATATATATATGTTAAATTCAAACATAACTCACCCTTGACCGAATGGTCAGCCGGATGAGTTATAAACTCAATCCAGGAAGGGGGGGGGGGGGGAGAGGGGTTCGAATCCTAACCTAGATTTTTTTTTCTCTCCTCTCCCTCCACTCCTCCTCACTCCACTCCTCTCCTCCCCTCTCCCAGACTCTCTCCTCCTCACTCCTCTCTCCTCTCCTCTCTCCTCTCCTCACTCCACTCCTTTCCTCTCCCAGACTCCCTCTCCTCCTCTCTCCTCTCCACCCCTCCTAGCCACCCCACCACCACTACTACCCTCTCCTCCCTCTCTCCACCACCGCCTCTACTACCACAACACCACGATCACCACCGCCGCCGTTAGCAGCAATAACACCACCACAACCACCACCGGTCCACCACCACCGTCGGTAATTTTTTTAATTTTAATTTTTTTGAAATTTTAGGGACCGCCTAGGGGCGCCTAGGTTTGCTTAGCGGCGCCTAGCGCCTAGGCCGGCCGTCTAGGCCGATTTTTAGAACACTGGTTAAGGTATCATTGATCAAATGACACAACAAAAAAATGAGGGAGATTCTTTTGTTAAGACGTGAAGATAAAGATGAGAAAAGGTTTAAAGCCACTCACTATTGGAGAATTGTCGATAGACATAATTTTCTACGCGTCAATCAAGTATAATATATGCGTTCACCTGCATTTGCACCAATATAAGTTCAATGCTATTCTTCTCATTCTCCCAGAATTCGATATGAATGCAGAAGTTGATAAGAAGCACTGAAAATCATCCATCAAAAACATCAACGAAAACACATCAAAAAACCAACAACGAAAAACATTCAACGAAAACGAACAATAAAAATGTTTGAGATATACTTTTATATAGAGCTCATTCTCCAAGACACGATTTATCGCATTTAGTATTTCATTCAAAGAAGACATTCCATTGTTGGAAAATAGTCTCAATTCTCGTTGTCCCGATCAATCAATACCGATATAATTTTCCACAATGATATGATTTCAAGTGGCTATTCAAGCCACAAGTACAAATAGTACTCCCTGTTTGGAGCGGGCACTAGAAACATGCCTATATCCCTAATAGTTGGAATCGTACATAAGATCTATACAATATTCTACTAAGAGAGAATAAGGGAATAACAATATCAGAGCAACCTCGATTCCTAGAAAGCAAGAAGGATATCAAGATTTGTAGTTTGGAAATGAGAAGACAACCATGCTTTAATTATTGAAATCCCATCAATATCATCAATACCTATTGTCGACGGTAGGTAAAATGAGAAGAATCAACGATTCTTCGAGTAAAACCAATCTTATGGACTACATGGCTCAATTTGTCGAACCAAGAATGAGGAGACGACTTTAGACCATGGATAGACTTGCGTAGATAACAAACAAGAGACTCTCATGCAGTCTTACAACCAAGCGGCAACTACATATAAATTGTCTCAACACCATTCAAAAAAGTATACTTGATGTTTAATTGACAAATAATATCTACGATGCTCTGCAAGAGAAATTAAGATAACTTGGTAACCAGGGAAAATGTCTTATAATCAATCCCGTATTGTTGAGTGAAACATTGCGCAACTAGCCGCACTTTCAAGTGTTCAATAGAAGCATCGAAATTATGTTTAACTATGAATACCCAATGACAACTAACACGAGAACGATCATGTGGTAGAGAAACCAAATCCCAGGTACCATTAGGCCAAAGAGCATGTATATCTTCATCCATGGTGGCCCGTCACTCCTGATGTTGATGTGCCTCATGTACAGAAGGTGTAGAAATAGAGTAAAAAGAACAAGCAAACTTGCGTAGTAGAGATGATGGAAAGAAAAAAATTACCAATATAATGCATAATACAAGTACGTCTCTTCTTACGAGGACAATGTTAAAATCAACCATAATAGCAACACCATCAGTTGGGGCGAAGAGTCCTGTAGTATCATGGTAGACTTTTGTAACAGCTACGAGTAGTTGGTGATATGGTAGAGGAAGTAGGTGGTACTGAAGATGGAGTGGGGATAGATTGTCAATCGACGGAAACGAATGGACGTGGAGGCTCTGACAATAGTAGTGTAGTGGGTGAAGGAGGGTAAGAGGCTGATTCTCAAGGAAGGTAACATCGGCTGAAGTATCAATCTTTCAGTCAGAAGTGGAATAACAAATATAACCCTTCTGAGTAGGCTAATATCCCAAGTTAAACCTAGCAGCACGCGTAGCTAACTTATCAACAATTGGTCCAAGATGGTAAACAAAACATGTATAATCGAATACCAGTTGTACCACCGAGAATGATTCCTTAGTAGAAAAATGGATAGAAAAATGAGATTTGGATCCAAAATTGCAGTGGACAAACAATTAATGACATGTCACACAATACCAACTACAAGTTTCAATATATCTTAGGAATATTCATCTGAACAAGTAATGAGTGTACAACCTCAAGAAGGTGATTTTTTTACGTTTCGTCACACCATTTTGTTCTGGAGTATATAAGTAGGAAGTTTGATGAATGATGCCATAATACACCAGTATCCTGAAAATTCTTGCTAATGTATTTGCGTGTATTACCAGTTCAAATGATTTTAATCATAGTAGAAAACCATTTACGAATATGAGCAATAAAACTGCGGAATACTTGCATGAATTCTGAACGATCATGTAGAAGAGAGATCTAAGTTATACGAAAATATTCATCAATAAATGTAGCAAAATAACCAAAACCAAACAACCTTATGGTTTTTAAGGGTCCTAGATATCAGAATGTACTAGAAAGAATGGAACATCACTTCTACAAATCTAGAAGGTGAAAATGTTAAAAGATGGTGTTTCCCAAAAAAATGCACGCTTCACAAGAGAACTCGGAGAAGAAAAAAATTATGAAGCATTTTCTAAAGTAGGCAACGGGCATATCTTGTCGTCGATGCCAGTTGACGGAAGAAACAAGTGCCAGAATAGGTGGTGGAATATCCAAGAAATATAATCCATTGGTATCTCGTTCTCTGCCAATAACTGTCCGTGTACAAAGATCTCGAATCACAAATTAGAAATGAGAGAAGGTGTTGGAGCACTTATGTTCCCTGGTAAGACGACTAATATAAACGAGATTGAAGTGTGAACCACGAATGTTAAGCACAAATCGAAGATGAAGTATAGAAGTAAAGACATTGTCCTTCATCCACGAACTAAAATGGTATCCCCATTAGCCACAATAATAAACTTGGGAATGTCACATCTGCAAAATTTACCTGCTAAGAGAGAACATGATATTGCACCGGAATCAACAATCCACGAAGATCCATGAGTTAGACATGATATACCGAATGCATAAGAAAAGGAGATGTGATCAATGCTCTGAGAAATAAGTCGACAAATACCCTACTCATGTGGCAAAATATAATCGGAGGTAATGTTGGAGAAGAAGACAAAGCAGAAATAAGATCACGAAGTCGCTGCATCTATAGTGGTGATGAACAACTGGTAATCGTTGGCAATGACATTGGAGGAACTCATTCTCTACGTTCCAAGTCATAAGGATGTCCATAAGCTCTCCTGCAACCATGAGCTAGAGAAGCTGCCATAATATGTGTGATGATACACAATCAAATATAGAATCCTGAGTAAAATCCGACAAGTAAAGAAAATTTGAAAGTAAAGATCACTGCTCAATATTTGAGATAATATAAAAATCTCGAAGACCAATATGAGAAAACGTATCGTAGAAAGATAAAAGTCGAATAGCCTAAGATAGTAATTGAGAGAAATGCGCAATATCCAAGCGCTAAGCAATAGCACACTGCGATGATAGTACACATGTAAATAATGCACCCACCATCAACTAATAGCCATAATGTAACCTCCATAAGCGCAATATCTCAAATAAATGAAGAGAGACCATAACCCAAGCAAAATATCGTGACTTGGAGCAATATATCACAACCTTAGAGCAAAATTTGCAAGTAGGGAATGTTGTAACCACTGCAGGAATAAAAAAAACTCTCTAGATAGGACAAAATTTCAAAATATCTCACGTAGGAGCAATATCTCA
Source organism: Iris macrosiphon (assembly GCA_036927795.1). Classification (NCBI taxonomy): domain Eukaryota; kingdom Viridiplantae; phylum Streptophyta; class Magnoliopsida; order Asparagales; family Iridaceae; genus Iris; species Iris macrosiphon. The sequence continues at coordinate 127,806,857 of JAYESA010000016.1, read as the reverse complement.
TGAGATAAACCTTAAAGATCTCAAAAGATCTCGGGAGAATTAGTAGAAAACTCGCCACTTAAAGAATATATCGCGAGAAACTTGCAAGTAAAATAATCTCCCGAGAAACTGAGTTGGAAAGATTTCAGTCTAGAGAGGGGCAAAACTGGAACTTCATAGAGCTAGGGTTCCAAAACCAAGAGTGGAACTATCGAGAACCTGGAGAGGGTGGTGTTGACTCTTCCAGAACATGAGCTTGTCGTGGGTCTTCGTTGATCACTCAATCAAGGGGGTTATGGGAAGGATTAAGGGTATGGAGATGGCCGGGATCTAGCGTGGCGGCTGTGGAGAGATGCCCGGGATTTAGGGTTAGGATTTTGGGGGACGAGACTGGATTATTTATTTATTTTATTTTATTTTTAAACAGTGGAGGTTAAGTTTTGAGGAAATTAAAAGAGCTATGATTTGACTCTGATACCATGTTTAGAGCATCTCCAACTAGGGGTGAGCATCGGTTCGGTGCAAAACCGAACCGAATAAGGAAAACCGAATTCGACCATAACCGAACCAAACCGAACCGAATTAAATCGGTTCGGTTTTCGGTTTATTTGGTTTTTCGATTTTTTGGTTTATTTGCGTTTTTTTTGTTAATATATATAGTAAATAAATATAACTAGATATATTTAGTATATACCTATAGTATATATATATATATATATATATATATATATATATATATATATATATATATATAAACTAAATTTTCTTATTCGGTTTTGGACCGAAACTGAAATCTAAAACCGAATAAGAAAATTTAGTATTTTCAAAATCGAAACCGAACCGAATTTTTTTTAAACCGAATCGAATCTCTTATTCAGTTCAGTTTGGTTTGGTTTTCGGTCCAAAATCGAATCTCCAACCCTATTGTCTTATTGTGTTGTGATTCCTATGTGGCATGAGGCACAAGACAATGTCTTTCCTATGTGGCAAGATTATATTCACACAAGACAATGAGATAGAAAAGTGTTCTCCAATGCAAAAGTATTGAGAAGACTAAAAACTACTTCTTTCCAATTTCCAAGACAACTTTTCCACTTCATTTTTTTATAAATATTTTTATTCATAATTGATGATGTGGAAGTAAATCATTGTGAAGTCCATTGTCTAGATCTAGACAACCAACTTCACATTGTCTTTAATATGTCATTGCCATGTCAACTTCACAATTTATTTCACATTTGCATTGGAGAAGGAATTTTGAAATAAGAAGTTATGATTCCTATGTGGCAACCATTTTTTCCAAACTCACAACAAGGTTGGAGATGCTATTAGAAGTTTGACTTAGAATAACTTGATTATTTTGGAACGAGGGATTACATATATAAACAATGGTGACTCACCCTCGAATTTTTCTAATGTTGGACTAAATGTGGGACTAAAGATTAAGCTAAAACTAAGCATAATACTAAAGAGTCTTAAGGGACATACAATATAGACTAGCTATCTTCTAGAATAAACATATAATATGAAAGTTTTCAGAAACCCCATTTGGTAATGGAGCAATGTTGGTTTAAACTTAAAGGTAAAGCCTGGTTTGGAAACCTAATCCGTCCAATCACCAAAAATGTGCATGCTCCTAGACCACTTAAACTGGTCAACCCTATTTATTCTTTCGTCATTGCTTATTAAGCTAAACTATGCAGAAATAGGTTAATTAAGTCATCAGTTGTATTTTGGAATCTTCATAACATTTGCATTTCCAATGTATATTCCATATTTCCATGTGGTAGCCAAACATTTGAAATAAAGCCCGACTTGACTAGGGACTATCCATCCTGGATTGACAGAGAATCTCCTATAATTTCCTGCTTTAAATGCTTTAGATAAGCACATTGGTTTAACAGAGTAAACTACTTAAACCTTCATTCCATACCATACCTAATAGGCTAAATTATAACTTGATATCCTCAACTATTCCAAATGTTCAACTCGATACCCTCAACTTTGATAGGCATCAACTTGATACCCCCCTCCTAACGGTGTTAACCGAACTAGAGAATGACCTACGTACCCTTCCTCTCCACCCCCCCCCCCCTTCCAGCTACTCACAGCCGTCACCACCACCACCAACAGCCGCCGTGAGCGCGCGGGGCCCGCGCGCGACGGAGGCTCGTGCATGCGGGTCGCGTGCGGCCGAGACGAGCGCGCGGCGGGGGTGGGAGGAGCGGCGGGCGGCGGGGGAGGGGGTGTGGCGAGGGTGTGGCTGGGTTGGGAGGTGGGGGAGGGTAGTTTAGGAATAATTTTAAAAAAAATAACGGTAAAACTAACTGTTAGGATGACGGAAAGTACCGAGTTGAAAATATTAGTTGAGAGCGGATATTAAGTTATTAGTTATCAGAGTTGAGGGTATTAAGTTGAACATTTAGAAGAGTTGAGCGTATCAAGTTATAATTTAGCCTAAGTAAAAATATAATGTTGCTTATAGTTTCTCAACATATGTTTGTGTGCGCGTTTTGTGAGAGCTGTGGATGGTAATGGTTTTCACAAGAGCAAGTTGTGATCCTAATTACATTTTGCTCTTTGAATCAGGCAATGGACCTCTGCCTCGAGGCATGCTCAAAGCTTGCTGAAATCATGAGGTCATGCCTAAAAGAATCGGCCTCTGTGTCAAGCTAATGCTGATGAACGGGAACTTCTCTTTTAAATCTTCTTCCGGTTACTCTTCTCATGCATGTCATTCCTCTACTGTAATGTATTTTTGTTAGTTGGAGAGAGCATTGGACTAGTTAAAGTTGTAGGCTTATATGAAAATTTATTCAGTTTGAAATCTGCACTTGGGGATTGAAGTTTAACTTCTTGTGCTCACTATGTACTCTGGTTAACTTGTTCTGTTCACTGTGCACTCTTTTCTCCATATATTCTGTTTACTGCTTATAGAGGTGATCAAAATTTCTTGGATCTATTGACTAAGATTCCGCGTCATTCTTCCCTAGTTGGGCTGATATATATAACGTCCAGTCACAGATCAGAACGGCAAATTTATGATATATTTGAAAAATCTGCAAAAATACTGTTATCGGGTTAATCTTGGTCATGTATGGTGTTGTTTTGCCCGGTACACAAAGTTTGTGAACTAAACATTACATATTGTGGCACTACTATGGCCTATACCAGATTCAAGGGACATCACAAAAGTCCATGGCAGCTATTTGAGGAAATATTTAGTCCAATTTTTCTTCTCAACAAATAATTAAGATTTGATTCGGTTAAAATTGAGTTTTATCTTGTATCCGTTGCTACAAAGTTTGGTGTGCTGAATTGAGTAGAGCCTTAATCCAATCGAGCCATGATCGAGTCAAAATAATCGAGTTGAGTACTTTTGGAGCTTAATAAGTCGAGCTTTTGTTGACTCGAGTCGAGTTTTTTATGTTCAAGAGTGACTCAAGTCGAGCTTAACAAGTCTTATCTCAAAATTTTGTTCAAACTTGGGTCGTTAAGATATTTGAGTTCGATGCGTACGTGTCCGAATCCGAGTCTGAGTTATTCGGGACTTAACTTCTAAAGAAAATCTCAAAAATAAAAATATCTTGATCCTTGTCCTCTAAGAAAATACTCCATCAACCACATGGACTATTATATCCCATGTGTACAAGTCAATACAAAAAAAAATATTATATTAAAATATACACTTAGAATTTTAGATAATATGAAACTATTATTCTTAGAGTATTAGCTCAAAAACTCCAGCAATATTTCCTTCTTCTTTTTTTTGTCTATTCTTAGAGTGTTAGTTCAAAAACCCCAGCAATATTTTCTTTTTCGTCTATCATCCAAGTGTGCCTGGTGTGGGTAGAATCTAACACTTCTCCCAACAAACCCTCAACCCTCTACCAACTAGCCAAGAACCAGTGAAATAGATTAAATATTTAATTATTCCACACGTCTATGTTAGTTAATAGTATCCACTTTGAATTCAGAGCTGGTTTCTCAGGGGTATACTTCTTTAAATTCCAGTTAAAATTGAGCCAAAGTTATTTAAATATAAATTATTATGACATTATGTTAAAGACGCAGCCACTATGAAGCTCCAGAATCATAGCGAAGGTTGAGAATTAAGTATTTAAGACTAATTTGCAACTAAAATATCTTAAAAATTTCTCGATTTGTAAGTTGTTATCACATAAACTATTAAAATTAACAAATTGTTATCCTAAACTACTATAATTAGCAACTAAATATTATAATTTTTTTAATTTTTAACTTGCTACCATACGTCGATAAAGTAGGACACCATTAGGAAATGACAATACGAAAGATATTATCGTCAACAGTATTAATGGTAACAAGTTGAAAAGTGAAAAATGTTTAAGGTGTTTAATTATTAATTATAATAATTTAGGATAACAACTTCTATATTTGATAATTTAAATTATTAAAAAAAATCTATGATAATTTGACATAGTAACTTACATATCATGAAAGTTGGTAATTATTTAGTTACAAATTAACTACTACTAGTATATACGCACGTGCGTTGCACGTATTTTATATTACTTGAAAAGAAAATAGTTTATTAAAAGAGCAAACGACAATTTCTTAATTTAATAGTCAGGAGCATGAAAGTTGGAAGAAATTAAATGACGGAAATAGGAAATATTTCTCTTATCTTTTGGGTTCATGTGCCTACTTTGCATGCATTATTTATTAACTTTTGTTTTATTCTCCAAACTACCTACTTTGCATACATACATATCTTTATTTTATTAACTATCATTTTTCAAGTTATCTCATGCATGCATACATACATTTAATACGTAGTTAATACATATTGAAAATTGAAATGATGAAGGGTATTTTTGGAACGAAAATTTTTCACGGTGAAGTCTAATTTTGGCATTATATAGAGGAGATTTAATTATTCCAACATGGGTGAGGTTTAAGATTTAGAATGCAGCACCCCCTATCTTATCTTATCTGATCTTTATCTCATCTCTGCCACTGCAGAGGGATAGCAGTACATAGCATCTGAATTCCAAACTCTGCAGCCAGTTGATGCTTAGCTATTGATCTTGAGAGAGAGAGAGAGAAGCCCTAGCTAGCCAGAAACAGTGGGCTCTTCTTCTAGAAAAAAAATATGTCAGTGGTTACACAAGCATAATGGAAGAAGCTATACTTTCAATGGGCAAAACTTCATTCAGCCCACATTTTCCATGGCAGCTGAATCTTCACTCCACACACCCACCAATGCAATCATGTGAAGAGCATTTGCAAGCAAACCAAATTTCTAATAGATTTACTATGAAAACTGTTTGGTATATTAGAATATGATATTTTTATTAAAATATTAGAATATTTTAGAGAGAATTTTAATGAAATATTAATATAAGATGAAGAATTGTAAGACTATAAATAGCCAAAAAATTATCAATAAAAAATATAACAATTACTTTAAAATATTATATATGGTATCAGAGCAGTGGTGAAGGTACTAAGATCTGACAATGGAACAGAATATACCAACAAAGCATTTGAGAAATACCTGTCAGTCCACGAATACACACTTGACTGCTCTGGGGTCAAGTTTCCTAACAGACGGTCTGTTGTACTTCACAAAATATACGCAGCCAAACACCTTTAGTGGGAGTATCCCACTATTATTTTCTTGCAATATCGCACATGGAGACTTCTATCCCAGTATCTTCGAGGGCATCATGTTGATCAATCGAGCTGCTGTCAACACTGCATGCCCCCACAGACTCTGTGGGACATTCATGGCGATCATCATGCTCTTTGCCACCTCCAGAAGGTGTCTGTTCTTCCTTTCTGTCACTCCATTCTGTGCTGGTGTGTATGCACAGGTGGTCTGATGCTGTATCCCTTGGGCTGACATGTATTCCTCAAGTGCTTTGTTGGTATACTCTGTTCCATTGTCAGACCTTAGTGTCACGCCCCAATCTCCCGCAAGCTCGATCATTCCCGCTGAACGTGAATCACCACGTTGCAGCACTCCCGCAGGACAATCGTTCTCATCGGAACGTGATGCCGTAAGAGCCTGGAGTTGCACTCGCACAAGGCGATGTTGTCAAACATCAAAGTTATCATCGAAACGACCAAGTTGCAGTGAAAGTCAAGTATTGTAACCAAGCACACATCAGAGTATATGCAGCAAAGCTCTCGATATCGTCCAATTGAAAATGCCACAAAGGAGAATGCCACAAAGGCGATGTAACACTCTTGCTCTTTCTCTTGCCCACAAAGGTACTTACCGTTCATACATCATGTCCCGTATATCCAAGCAGCGCCACTACACCTGCGTACCTAAAATAATGCGCACAAACGTGGGTCAGTACACAGCCGTACTGGTTAGCAGGGTAACCCACTCGTCTAATCCGACACTAAGTAGAATAGTGAATGCAAACAGTTATATGGTGATATTTCTACTTGAATCCTAGATTCTTTTCATAGCAGAGGTATGACATGTTAAGAAAAACTGTAAAGCCGGTTAAACATGCAAGCATTTAACTCAAGCCAATAAACAAGCAAATATAGCCAACTTGAAGGAAACTAGCATGCAAACCGTCCTACTCAAACCCAAGCAACGCGTGAACCTATCGAACCACAATCCAAGCCTCAATATCCATCCTCAATCCAAGCCTAATTAATCAAATCATCCAGCGTCACGCGTAACTCGAAGAACGGGCGACTTCTTCTCTTGATGGCGTTCAAGACTAGAGATCGGGAGATTCGCCACTCATTTTCCCTTGATGTGATCCAAGGGTCCATCTGCCTCTTTATGGAAAGGAGATGCATTTTTACGCACAAGGCGCGTTTGAAATTTCTGAATTGGCGCTGAGGCCTTGTCAGAAATTATGTCTGCCACGTGAGAGACAGGAGACAGAGTTTTACGCGCAGGGCACGTTTGAGATTTCTGAATTGGCGCTGAGGCCTTATCAGAAATTATGTCAGCCATGTCAGAGACGGGAGACAAAATTTTACGCGCAGAGCGCGTTTGAAATTTCTGATTTGGCGCTGAGGCCTTATCAGAAATTATGTCAGCCACGTCAGAGACGGGAGACAGGTTTTTACGCACAGAGCGCATAGGTTGTGATGTCACAACCTTGTTGGTCGGAGAGAGAGAGCCTGCAGGAAGGGTAGAGGATGTCCGGGGCATCCATACTTTATGTAACTTCCTGTTGTCCTGGACAGAGAGGGAATGAGAGCCACCCCCTGCGCAAAGCATGTCTTCATAAGTAGATTGGTCGAATTGGACGACCAAAGTCTTCTTCGTTGCTCCTGCGGATACATCATCGTGTTGAGCAATGACTTTCTCGTCAGAAGAGAAAGTAGTCCCCAGCAGAGTCGCCATCTTGTGTTTGATAATAAATGAAAGAAATGAAACTAGGTTTATACGAAACCCTTTCTTTGTTTACAAACAAGAAAAAGAAGTACAATGAATCCTATACGAGGATGTTAAGTACAACAAAAAAGATTCTGGGGAAATATTGCTATAAGAGTCTGATCTGCGGTCGATCACTTTGTCCCTTAGACCACACGATGACGAAGAAGTGCTGTAGAAGAAGAAAAAGAAGCTTCGAAGACTGCAGGGAGGATTGGACTCTCGTTGCCAAAGTTGCCAATCAACACTCTCTGTCATGACCCGCACCCGGAAATTCGGGCACGAGTGCGTGGGTACGTCCAGCCTACGCCGCAGAGTCGGCGGTAGTACGCTGTCTAGGTCAATCCATAATTACTAACTAGCTCATTCACAACAACATAGGCAAGATAATAATGAGAAATAAAACTTAAGATTTCAACTGAAAATAAATGCGACAGCAGATTCAAATATTTTAGTACAGGAATTCAATATTGAAATCGGGGACAAACCCGATAAATAAGATAAGAATAGAATGAAAGATAGCTACTACTAGCTACTCAGCAGCAGGGGTCTCCTGGGTGGGTTCTGGCTCCTCATAGGTATCATCAGTCCCCTCATAGGGACCATAATAAGTAGGGGCAAGATCCTCATCATCGCCTAAATCAACAGATCCAGTCAGGAAAGGAGCAAAGTACACAGTGCACAACAAGATTAAACTAAATATTTTATGACAATTAAATATTGATATCATGTTGAGAAACAGCATAACAGAACATTATTATCTCAGAGTCAAACTGTAAACAGGAATATGAGAAACAGAACTAGATGAAACAGGAAATGAAACTACAATAGCCAGCAAGAAATATAACATGACCAGAACTATCTGTGTGAACTTGTGTTTATTTTTAGAATACATAGTTGGCATGTAGGGGTTTATAAGGCTAATTCGGCCGTCATAAACGGCTATTAGACAATACAATCGAGATCCGGCTGATGGACAGTCATGTACCAACAGCTATTAGACAATACAGGGGAAAGGGTAAACTACATGCCTTCTAGGTATTCTCCCACCCGACATGAAAAACAAGACAGGAACTACCAATATTCAAGACATGAAATTCAACATTTCTAACACTAGGTGTAAACATCAAGGGTACATGTATGGCAGGGAATTAATTATCACAATATATAAAGATTAACTTGAAGTGCAGGTACTTGCCTGTTGTTTGGATCTGATTAATTTAGTTCTTGGGGGAAAAGTCCAGAGATGAGTCCAAAAGCTGAAATAGACATTACCATCATGCTCAGAAGATGTCAAATAGCTAGAAACGCCTGTCCTTGGGTCAAATTTGGAGACAAGGGCAAAAACGGCAGTTTTGGGTCAAAACGGGGTCCGCCGGTGGGCCCGCTTTGCACCGAAAAACGTGTCCGGGTCAAAGGTCTCCAAATTCACCAAACTTAGTGTTAACAGGTCAGGAACGCTGATACGAACCCAACGGAACTTCCATATTTGGATTCCGATGAGCCGAACACAAAATCGCTCGTCGAGCGGGGCCTGTGGGGCCCACGACACGCGATTTCGTCAACGTTCTCAGAATCGAACCAAACTTGACCCACAGGACCAGCGTATCGCTACGAGTCCGATGGCGTAAGTTTCGTCTCGATCTGACGAGTGTGCACGAAGTTAGGATAAATTGCAGAAAAGGCAGATACGGGGCGATGTCCGCGGATACGCGTTGATTCCGGTGTGCACGCACACCCGAATCAGCTTCCACGAAGACTCACACGTCCGTATCGACGATGCGTACGTATCTGTGAAGACCGCACGCGACCAAGTCGTCCCGTTTGGCGGTGCGCACTCAGTTCCGGGGTGAAACAGGGTCTGGTTTTTCCTATTTTTGGATCGCGGTGTGCGATCACCACAGGACGCGATGTCCCGAACAGTTTGTCCGGACACCGAGAGGGTCATACAGGCTTCCCAACGCAATTTACGGAATTGAAAACGGAGATACAGGGTGCAAGATACGAGTACCTGAACGAGGCTCGAAAGACCGGAAATTTCCTGTACGTGTCGTGTCCGACACGACACGAAGAAAAGGGGATTAGGGTTAGGGTTTCAGGGGATTCCGGCGAGGATGCGGCGGGGCCCGGCCGGAGGAGCACCGGAGGGGGGCTGGACGGCTCGCCGGGGCGAGGCGGAGGCGCTGGCGGGCGGGGCGGCGCCGGAGTCCGGCGGAGGCGGCTGCCAACGCTGCTGCTGCTGTGTCCTTCGTCGGGGAGCCGTAGTCGACGGAAGGTGGGCGGAGGAAGGAGAGGAAGGAGGAGCCGGGGAGGAGAACGGCTGGGCAGGGTGGCGGCGCCGGTGGCTCAGGGCGGCGGCGGTCAGGCGAGGCCGGAGCGGCGTGGTGGTCGGAGGGGATTGCTGGGTCGGGGGAGGAGAACGGAGGGGAGGGTTTTATAGGCAGGCGGCGGGGTCGTGGCTCCGGGCGAGGCGGAGGAGGGGCCGACGGGTGCGGGGACGTGCGGAGCGGGCGGCGCGGCTACGTGGCCGGCGAGGCGGCGGAAGAAACGGCCGGCGGAGCGGGTCGTGCGGAGGGGGAGGAGAAAATGGGTTGGCGGGTCTGCGGGTAGCGGGTCAGGCGGCGGGTGGACCCGGCCCGACCCGATAGGGAATTGGGCTGGGCCGGATGGCTGGTTGGGCCGGTTTGGGCCGGGTTAGATTAGGGTTATTATTTAAATAAATAAATACTTAATAAATAAATGAATAAATAATTAAATAAATAGTTTTAGGTGTTTAAAAAATAGGTCCGGGGTCCGATAAATTCCAGAAAAATTATCCTAAGTCCAGTTTTCCATTTTACACCCAAAAATATTATTTTCATAATATTTTAATATCATTTATTATCTATTAAAAATTATTTAATATTTGAAAACCCTGATTTTAATTACAGAAAATTTCCAGAAAATTCCAGAAAATTGTGAAAAATCCCAATTTAATATTTTTTGAAAAATCAGGGGCTTACAATCTACCCAACTTATAAAAATTTCGTCCTCGAAATTCAAATTATGGTAGGGTTCTCTCTGTCCAAACTTACTTGATTACAGTCCAGCGGGTTTCTCTCAGGTGGACATTGCGGTCGCTACCCAACTTAGAATTTTATCCATATCCTCTAAGGCTGTACAACTAGTGAGGCTAGGTCTCAACTTAATAAATCAGGGTATTGAATCTTTAAGTCTGCAATACAAATACACCACCTATGGTATTCCCTTAGTCATAGAGTTTATCATCAATTCGACCGGTCTGAGGGTTATGTCTAGCACTACAAATCAACTTATACCAACCACAGGTTTTTGTCTTTCCGAAATAAGGGAAGACGAGGATCAATAATAAAGAGTTTAAGGGCGAGGTGGTAGAACAGAGGTATAGGGATCAAGGCGTTTAAGAAATTCTAATGGAAATTTGTCAGGCGGTTGTGGATTGAGATTCTATTCTGGTAATCATTTGTTCGCATGCTCGTATTAGTACAGTTATGTAACTGATACGATATGCTCGGGCGTATTTAGGGACGAATATGCTAGTCAACTCAATCCACATAAAGTAGTCGTGCGAAGTGCGAATCAAAATGCACTAAGGTTGACCAGACCGTAGTACATTGATTCTGAGTAGACACTTGTATTAGTGGGGTTGATCAGGCCTCAATAATACAGGTGTCATGAACAAGCCCGATAAAGAGTAAGCTTGCAAAACTAGGCTATAAAATAGCAGCATCAGTCGAGTTCAGCAAAATTAAGTGCGCTAGATGATGATAAAAATAGGTACAAAATTTATTGAAGTTCTCAAGACACAAAATAAGCATAATAGCAAAAGCTTCTAAAAACTCTACAGTTATCAAAATTAAAAAGCATACTAGGCTATTTAGCAAGTTCAAAAATTACTAGGTTGGGGCTGAGGTCACGAACCAATAGGCACGATACGCGCATTAGCTGCTTCCAGAGTTCGCGCGTTCTCCACGGTCATTACGTAAGCCTGTCCGCGTCCTTGAGCAGCGGGACAGTCCCTCACTTGATGTGCTGCTGAGCCACAAAGTAGACAAACACCTAGCCTCTTTCTGCAAACTTGCCAAGTATGGCCTGGTCTATGACAATAGTTACAAGCAGCAGCTTGTTGGTTCTGTCCCTGGGCCTGGTGTTGGGGTGCTGGAGCTCGAGGGAGAGGACGCTGAGCTTGTTGCGGGGCCCTCTGCTGTTGCTGTTGTTGAAAAGGGCGTTTGTTGGGTCCCGCATTTCCGGTATCTCTTTCTCGCTTTAGCTTGTGTCCCATATCTCTTTCTACGCCTTGTGCCACGCTCAGAATTTCCTCATAGGTGCGAGCTCGGCTGGTGGTGACAGCAAGGCGAATATCCGGAGACAGCCCCTTCTTGAATCTACGGGCCCTGTCCTCCGGGGTACGAACCATGCACTCCGCAAAGTGGCTTAACCTGCTAAATTCAGCAGTATATTCATCAACAGTCAGGTTACCTTGCTCCAGTCTCTCGAATTGGCTTTCGAGAGCTTCCCGAGCCACTTCGGGGTAGAATTTCTCCTTGAATAGCCTCTTAAAATCTTCCCAGGTGAGGTCAGGAGCAGATAGTTGGGGTTCATCTCTGAACCAGGTTCGAGCAATGTCGAACAGTTGCAGGCTTGCGGACTCCACTTTGAGATCATCGGGAACCCGAGCAGTCTTCAGGAGTCTCTCGACATTCTCTATCCACTCATCGGCATAGAGAATGCCCTCAGTTCCGTAAAATTCCAGGGGTCTTAGATTCTTGAAGTCTTTGGCACTCCCTGGCCTCTTGAGTGGCGACTCCTGGGACTTAATAGCTTCTGAGAGGCTGGTCCGCAGAAGTGCAGTCTGTTCTTTCTGGGATTCCACCAATTCCTGGAACACTCCAAGTAGCTGTGCCCCATCTAGGGTAACTGCCGGAACAGATGGAGGCGGCGGGAGTGCAAGAGTCTCGGGCACATTCTGCTCGGCTGGTTCTGATGTGCCTCCTACTGTGTTCCTGGTCTGGACCATTCTGAAAGATTAAGGAATAGGAGAATCAGAATAGAATACTTGGAAATCAAAGGCGATAGGAAAATTGAGCAGAAATGATATCAGGAATTGAAATAAGGACCCTATACTGTGAATGAGCTTTTCCTAGAATCCTCAATCTTATTCCCTACCCTGTCCTAGGGTATTACCCTATTTAGGATAGGACCTGCATGGGCCACCATAAAAACGTGTCACGACCCGCACCCGAAAATTCGGGCACGAGTGCGTGGGTACGTCCAGCCTACGCCGCAGAGTCGGCGGTAGTACGCTGTCTAGGTCAATCCATAATTACTAACTAGCTCATTCACAACAACATAGGCAAGATAATAATGAGAAATAAAACTTAAGATTTCAACTGAAAATAAATGCGACAGCAGATTCAAATGTTTTAGTACAGGAATTCAATATTGAAATCGGGGACAAACCCGATAAATAAGATAAGAATAGAATGAAAGATAGCTACTACTAGCTACTCAGCAGCAGGGGTCTCCTGGGTGGGTTCTGGCTCCTCATAGGTATCATCAGTCCCCTCATAGGGACCATAATAAGTAGGGGCAAGATCCTCATCATCGCCTAAATCAACAGATCCAGTCAGGAAAGGAGCAAAGTACACAGTGCACAACAAGATTAAACTAAATATTTTATGACAATTAAATATTGATATCATGTTGAGAAACAGCATAACAGAACATTATTATCTCAGAGTCAAACTGTAAACAGGAATATGAGAAACAGAACTAGATGAAACAGAAAATGAAACTACAATAGCCAGCAAGAAATATAACATGACCAGAACTATCTGTGTGAACTTGTGTTTATTTTTAGAATACATAGTTGGCATGTAGGGGTTTATAAGGCTAATCCGGCCGTCATAAACGGCTATTAGACAATACAATCGAGATCCGGCTGATGGACAGTCGTGTACCAACAGCTATTAGACAATACAGGAAAAATGGTAAACTACATGCCTTCTAGGTATTCTCCCACCCGACATGAAAAACAAGACAGGAACTACCAATATTCAAGACATGAAATTTAACATTTCTAACACTAGGTGTAAACATCAAGGGTACATGTATGGCAGGGAATTAATTATCACAATATATAAAGATTAACTTGAAGTGCAGGTACTTGCCTGTTGTTTGGATCTGATTAATTTAGTTCTTGGGGGAAAAGTCCAGAGATGAGTCCAAAAGCTGAAATAGACATTACCATCATGCTCAGAAGATGTCAAATAGCTAGAAACGCCTGTCCTTGGGTCAAATTTGGAGACAAGGGCAAAAACGGCAGTTTTGGGTCAAAACGGGGTCCGCCGGTGGACCCGCTTTGCACCGAAAAACGTGTCCGGGTCAAAGGTCTCCAAATTCATCAAACTTAGTGTCAACAGGTCAGGAACGCTGATACAAACCCAACGGAACTTCCAGATTTGGATTCCGATGAGCCGAACACAAAATCGCCCGTCGAGCGGGGCCTGTGGGGCCCACGACACGCGATTTCGTCAACGTTCTCAGAATCGAACCAAACTTGACCCACAGGACCAGCGTATCGCTACGAGTCCGATGGCGCAAGTTTCGTCTCGATCTGACGAGTGTGCACGAAGTTAGGGTGAATTACAGAAAAGGCGGATACGGGGCGATGTCCGCGGATACGCGTTGATTCCGGTGTGCACGCACACCCGAATCAGCTTCCACGAAGACTCACACGTCCGTATCGACGATGCGTACGTATCTGTGAAGACCGCACGCGACCAAGTCGTCCCGTTTGGCGGGGCGCACTCAGTTCCGGGGTAAAACAGGGTCTGGTTTTTCCTGTTTTTGGATCGCGGTGTGCGATCACCACAGGACGCGATGTCCCGAACAGTTTGTCCGGACACCGAGAGGGTCATACAGGCTTCCCAACGCAATTTACGGAATTGAAAACGGAGATACAGGGTGCAAGATACGAGTACCTGAACGAGGCTCGAAAGACCGGAAATTTCCGTGTCCGTGTCGTGTCCGACACGACACGAAGAAAAGGGGATTAGGGTTAGGGTTTCAGGGGATTCCAGCGAGGATGCGGCGGGGCCCGGCCGGAGGAGCACCGGAGGGGGGCTGAACGGCTCGCCGGGGCGAGGCGGAGGCGCTGGCGGGCGGGGCGGCGCCGGAGTCCGGCGGAGGCGGCTGCCAACGCTGCTGCTGCTGCTGCTGCTGTGTCCTTCGTCGGGGAGCCGTAGTCGACGAGAGGTGGGCGGAGGAAGGAGAGGAAGGAGGAGCCGGGGAGGAGAACGGCTGGGCAGGGTGGCGGCGCCGGTGGTGTAACGCCCCGCTCCGAACGGTTACTTAAGAAACACTACGCTGCTTCGACTCGGTTGAGAATCGAGTCTCGGGAAAACCTTACCGCCAAATCAACACGGACGACGTGCAATGAACCCTTCGAATTAATCGAACGGCTTCTATTGAAATGAGTCCAAGAGTTTTCGTTGGTTGCTTTGCTTTTTGGTTTTGTGTTGCTTTGTGTTTTGAGTTGCTTTCGATGACTTGGTTTTCATGATTTCGCCTTCTCGCTTGCGCTTTCTTTTCAAATCGTAAGGGAAAGAGATCGAAGTATGCTAACCAAGTATTGTTGCATTTTCAGGACGCATAACCAAAGAGTGAACGTCGCCTAGGCTTCCCCATCCTCTCGTTCGATTCATTAGGTGAGTGGCTTAGGCCCTTCGATAAATCCTTTAAGTCTGCATGCCTAATAAAGAATCTCTAGTTCACATAAATATGATGCCTCACTAAAAAGATAAGCTAAAAGAGAAAGAAAGTATTGCATGCTTCAAGTATAGAACTGCTAACTTACTAGTTGCTTATGGAATGCTTATTGTCCCTTGTATGCTATGCCTTGAGTAATGTGGCTGGAAAACTCTGGACTCGATCTAGAAAAGAGAAAAGAGAAAAGAAGAGATAGACTTATGTGTGCATTGTTCATCAGTTGCATGATAGCATATTTTCTGATAGGGCTTGCATTCATGCATTTGGTCAGGACAACTTGTGCACAAGGATTATCTCTCGAGCGGTCCCTGGGGCACTGGGGATCGTTCGGCCGGAAGAGATCTAGATACCTAAGGCTTGTACGTCCTTGGGTAGACCGAGACAAGTCTATTAGTGAGATGGGCTTGTACGTCCCAACTGCTAATCCCGATGAGGGGACCATCATATAGTTAGGGCGCATGCTAGGTTTACCTTCTTGCATACCTAACACTTGATGCCTTATTGATTCATAAGTTATTCATATGCAAATTGTGGCTAACTTGTGTGTCTGCTGCAGGGATAACCGCTCGGCCGTGGGTAAGAAATATCATATGCACTAGCTTATATTGTCTATGTTTCCTAGCATGAATTGTTAAAAAGAAACTAGACAACCAGAAAGACCACTTAATAATGCTAGCTTCATATGCTTACTTAGTGTGGATTTCTAAGGTGAGTTTGGCCACGGTCGCTCACCAGTACATGTGGTAGTACTGACCCACGTTTGTGGGCAAATATCCAGGTGCTGGGAGCGAGAGTCTGGCAAGCATCCTGAACCTGAATCAGCGTGTGCGCACCCTTCCTTAGGATTGTGTTCGTGCTGCTTCTTCCGCTGCTTACCTCTCCAGTGGGCTACTTCCTCTTCTGCTAGATGTTTTGCTATTTTGGTCCTACTACAAGGGCATAATGTAAAGGGGCGTTGTGGCTAGTTTTGGGAATGTAAAAAGAGTTGTAAGCCTTCTAAGGCATATTTTGTAACTCAGCCAAGCAAGCATTTTGTAATCCAAATCTTCAAGTATTCAATAAAAAGAAAGTATTTTGTGTGCTATCAAATGTGTTCTACTTTGGTTCTCTGCGTTTTACTCTGTGCCTATATATGTATATTTTGCCTAACTTGTCTTGTGCAGGCACGTTGCCTGGTGCAAGCGCAACTTAGGCTTGCACGGCATCGCGCCCAAGCGAGGACGAACGGTTCCGTAGGGACCAAGCGAGGACGAATGGTTCCGTAGGGACCAAGCGAGGACGATAGGCCCTACGGGATCGGCCCCTGCGGGATCGGGGCGCGACATGTGGCTCAGGGCGGCGGCGGTCAGGCGAGGCCGGAGCGGCGTGGTGGTCGGAGGGGATTGTTGGGTCGGGGGAGGAGAACGGAGGGGAGGGTTTTATAGGCAGGCGGCGGGGTCGTGGCTCCGGGCGAGGCGGAGGAGGGGCCGACGGGTGCGGGGACGTGCGGAGCGGGCGGCGCGGCTACGTGGCCGGCGAGGCGGCGGAAGAAACGGCCGGCGGAGCGGGTCGTGCGGAGGGGGAGGAGAAAATGGGTTGGCGGGTCCGCGGGTAGCGGGTCGGGCGGCGGGTGGACCCGGCCCGACCCGATAGGGAATTGGGCTGGGCCGGATGGCTGGTTGGGCCGGTTTGGGCCGGGTTAGATTAGGGTTATTATTTAAATAAATAAATACTTAATAAATAAATGAATAAATAATTAAATAAATAGTTTTAGGTGTTTAAAAAATAGGTCCGGGGTCCGATAAATTCCAGAAAAATTACCCTAAGTCCAGTTTTCCATTTTACACCCAAAAATATTATTTTCATAATATTTTAATATCATTTATTATCTATTAAAAATCATTTAATATTTGAAAACCCTGATTTTAATTACAGAAAATTCCCAGAAAATTCCAGAAAATTGTGAAAAATCCTAATTTAATATTTTTTGAAAAATTAGGGGCTTACACTCTCTGTATGAGCTTTCTTTCTGATCTCTCTGGTCTCTTTTTGACCCTGACTGCTCGACTTGCCGACCTCTCTCTCCTTTTTCCTCGACCCCGTTCGTCTGTGGCCGGATATCTCTATTTATAGATCTCGGTCACAGTAACAGACTGGTCTGCGTAGAAACCAAACAACGAAGAGAGCTGTACTTTTTACGCGACGGTTATAATAACTGCTACCCACGTCTGAATGATCTCTTGAATCTGCGTGTGACGCGTGTCCCATTACGAGGTAATGCGTATAACTGCTCCGAAGATCACAACATGCAAGCCACGTAGATAACTGCTCCTCGCGTAGAGATGGTTGGCATAAAAGCCAAATAACTGTCTCGTTTGGCGTAAAAGCCAAATAGTTATCTTGTTGGCGTAAAAGCCAAGTAGTTGTCCTGTTGGCGTAGAAGCCAAGTAGCGGTCTCGATGGCGTAAAAGCCAAGTAGCTGTCTTGATGGCGTAAAAGCCAAGTAGCTATTTTGATGGCGTAAAAGCCAAATAGTTATCTTGTTGGCGTAAAAGCCAAGTAGATGTTTTGATGGCGTAAAAGCCAAGAGGCTGTGTTGATGCTGCATAGGTAGGTAACCAGCGTAAACTAGCCAATTATCCTTCCTTGACTGAGGTCTTGAGCGTATTCTGGGCCAAATAGCCTTATCACGCACATTTACAAATATAGCCTGAGTTGGCATATTTCGAGGAGATAGCATACAGTATAATCACCTAAAAATTTTAAGATTTTTTAAAATTAATTTTCTGGAATTAATTAGCATTTTCTGTAAATTTTAGACCTATAAATTAAAGCAGTCTAATTTAAAATGAATTTTTAAATGAAATTAAATAAATTTAAAATGTGATGAAAATTATATTTTCTAGTGTAAAATTAAAAACCGGGCATGGGATATTTTTTCGGAAATTTATTGGACCCCGGATGAATTTTTAAAGCATTAAAAACTATTGTTAAATTTATCTGATTATTTAAACCAATATATTAAAAGCAAACCAAACCATTTATTTTAAACCGAACTGGACCGTCCGGTCTAACTAGACCGAACCGTTTGCCTAGCGGGTCGGATCCGGGCCAGGACCCGACCCGACCCATTCAGAATCCCTAACCCCTGAAACCCAAAAGACCCGACCCTTCGGCTGCCGGCGGCCGTTTTCGCCGCCGTGGCCGCCGGATACTCCCCGGTTCACCTTCCCCCGTAACCGGCGACGCTCCCCCTTCGTTTTCCGGCCAACGTCCGGCCCTCCCTCTGCCGTGGCGAGCCCTATATAAACCTATACGTGGTCGCCGGATTTCCCCTTGCTTTTCTTCTCCGGCGAGCTTAGAGTTTTCCGGCGACCTCCTATCCGCCTCTGACCACCCTGAGGCACCGCCCCGACCACCAGGACCAGTTCGCCCAGCCTCCAGCACCTGAGTACGGCCACCTCCGGCCCCAAACCTGCTGTCGAACCCGAGCCCCCAATTTCTCCTCCGTCCGGCCAAGATCCGGCCGTCCAGACGCCGCCGATCACACCAGGACAGGCGCTGCTTCCGCCCGAACCCCAGACCGACTCCGGCGAGTCCCGATCAGCTCCGGCAAGCCTTCGGCAGCAAGCCCTAGCTAGGACACAGCTTGGACGCGGAACCAGGACACGGAGACTCGAACTTGACACGCACAGATCGAACTTTTCAAACCCTGTTCAGGTAACCACAACTTTCTGCTCGTAGCTCGGTTTCCTATTCCGTCAGTTTTATCACGTAGCCTGTATGACCCCCTCGGTGCCCATGCAAACCGCTCGGGGCATCGCGTCCTGTGGTGATCGCACACCGCGATCCAAAAATAGGAAAAACTTAGCCCTGTTTCACCCCGGAATCGAGTACGCCCCGCCAAACGGGACGACTTGGTCACGTGCGGTCTTCACCGACACGTCAGCGTCGTTGATACGGACGTGCGGGATTTCGCAGAAGCTGATTCGGATGTGCGTGCACACCGAAATCAGTGCGTATCCGCGGACAACGGCCCGTATCAGACTTTTCTGCAATACGCTGTAACTTAGTGTAAACATGTCAGATCGAGACAAAACTTGCGCCATCGGACTCGTAGCAATACGTTGGTCCTGTGGGTCAAGTTTGGTTCGATTCTGAGAACATTGGAAAATCGCGTGTCGTGGCCCCACAGGCTCCACCTGACGGGCGATTTTGAGAACGGCTCATCGGAATCCAATTCTGGAAGTTCCGTTGGGTTCGTATCAACGTTCCTGACTTGTTGACACTAAGTTGGATTGATTTGGAGACCTTTGACCCTGACTCGGTTTTCGGTGTAAAGTGGCCCACATATGGACCCGCTTTGGCCCAGAAATATCGTTTTTGCCCTTGTGTCCAAACTGGACTTAAGGACAGGCGTTTCTAACTATTTTCTATATTCTGAGACTGTTGGTAATGTTTATTTCAGCTTTTGGAGGAGTTATTGCTGAACCCACTGTTACAAGGACCGCCACTGATATTTCAATCCCAGGCAAGTGTACCTTGCCATAAATTGCAGTTTAATAGTTTATTTTGTTCTCTTACTCTATTTTCTGTGACTAGTGTACCTGATATAACCTAGGACCGTATGACATACTTAGCGTCCGATCACAGTCGGGTGCCAACCCTGTACGCGGAGTTGTGTATGTCATTAGTGATGGACATTCGAGACCCTTTATATTCTCGTGCTTGTTTATCAAGTACACTATAACCTAAGACACTTGACACCATACATTGACAGAATCTTCCTGAGACATTCAAGGTGATTCTGTGTAGGATACAGGATGGACATAGTTATTATACTCTTAGATTATGACTGTTGCATTAGCATTGATCTCACGTGACATGGACATGCGACGTATGGTTACATTGGGAGGGGAGAGACACACAGGCTACAGGCTGTTCTATATTTATATACTACTATTGTGAGGTTGTAGATGTCACGCCCCGAGGCGTCCCCCGAGTCGTGACCGCCGTGCGGGCCTGGAGTTGCGCCCGCACAAGGCTTTAATGATTTGCATAGCAAGCACATACTCAGAGTACGCAGATAAATTGAAACACAGATTTGAAACATAGAAAAGTTCTCTTTATTGATAATGAACATCTATTACAAACTCTTGAACGAGTCAGCTAATATGCCGAACGGCTTACAAAAGGGTTGACTCAAAATGAGATAGCAGTCCTGTACATTACATCCTTTTATAAACTCAAAACAATAAAGACCTCCAGGCTGGAGGATCGCTTTGCCACGGAGCTGCATTTGTGTATGAAGAGTTGCAGCTTCGGACTTCAAAAGGCTTCGAGGCGCGGTGAAGACGCGCTAACAGCTGGACTGGATCGGGAAGACGACTTCGGCTCCTCGCTCGGTTCGCCTTAGTGCGGAGAACCTGTTTCAACGAGGGTCAGCATATCGAAACATGCTGGTGAAGGCGAGCTAGCCTGACTATACCAATCAACACGTTGTTTAGTGAAGCATGCATATTTTGTGGGTTTCTATCTTGCCTTAGTTTATTTACAGTTAAGCAGCATATTGAATTTACTGAAATGAACGTGCCACCGTTAGGTGGATTTTACCTGACCGTCTGAATTACCTGCACAATACTTACCATGCCTTCCCTGCCACGGAGACACAAGTTAGTATGCAACAGGTTTAAATATACACGATGATCACTGGCATGGTTGCCATTTGGGACGGTAGTCTTTGACGAGAATGGTTTGCAACGTAAGTACAAGAGGTGGTGCAAGCCATTTCCGCCGAACAAGAGACTAGAATAATATGTCTCGCCCGGACCGGATCGATGCCAGTGCCCCAGCATCGTCCGCGAGACGTTTCCCTGTGCACAAGTTGTCCATGATCGAACAAGATACAAGTAACAAGTTATTGCAGTTGAGGCAACAAGAATACAAGACAAGCAATTGTACAAGACAAGCACAATTCATGATTTATTCCCTAACGAACAAGCATGCAGTTCAGTATCCGTTCATGAAGTTATTGACAAGCATAATGAACCAAGTCTATTCTCTTTTATCTTGGTTTCTTTTATTATTACTTGGTATCGTTTGATCGGGGCAAAGGAGAGTGCGGATTGATTAGCTGTGAAGCTTGGAAGCAGGACTAGCTAATCGGGTTGGTAGCCACTCACTTGGATTTTGGAAGGGAGAAGGAAGGAGGCGCTTCACGACTCCGTTCTTTGGAATGGAAAGTATTATATAGAGCAGGAGGAAGCTTCGTTCACCTGTATTACGAATAGCTCGATTAATACTTCTTCCTCTCTTTCCATTCTCGGAATAGAAGTGCAAGTCAATGAACGAAAACAATGAAAACCATCGAAACCGTTCAAGGAAAACAAGCAAATCCCAAAACCAACTCAAAGCACGAAAGCAACAAGCGACATCGAAAACCGAGGCAATAAAAGATAGCAGCGGAGAGGTCCCTCCTGACTCTGCCGCTAAGACGATCCTTGGGGCGCAGTCCACTGAATATGGAAATCGATTCCGAAGAAACAAATCCATAACGAGGACGAGTTCTTAATTCAATCTATCCCGATCGAACGATACCGTCTTGTATTTCTTAGCCGCGCTCTCCGCATCGGGAGAACGGGGCGCTACATCCTACCCAACTAATTGGAAGTTTCGTCCCGAAACTTAGGATAGGACTTACCGTTAGGGATTATTCGGTCGGGGACGACGATCAAGACTCAAGGAACAATCACGAACAGAATGGTTTGATTCACCACAGGCTAGGCATAACCCAAGTTTCATACGACATTTGTCGATTGAATGCCCAGACTTCTTGCAGAATTTACAGTAGGGCATTGTGTTCCCTTTGTGTGAACCACCGTCGTTTCGGCGCTTTGCAGCGTTGTTTCCTCTCTCGTCGCTTTGGCGTTTGTGACTGGATGTATGCACAGCGCCGGCAGGAACGTGAGGATAGTGTGGTTCAAGCGACAGGGCGTGATTCATGACTTCACGCATTGTCCGATACTGAGGAACGGCTACGTGCGAATGGATGGCAGGGCGTAGTCCACCTTCAAACCTTCTAGCTCGACTCGCTGCATCAGGTAAATAGGCCCTAGCGAATTTGGAGAGTCGGTTGAATTTGGCGGAATACTCTTTAACTGTCATGCTGCCTTGCCGCAGCTGCACGAACTCGTTCTCCATTTGACGTTGGACTGGAGGGGGTACATACTCCTCTTCGAACGCGGCACGAAAAGTCGTCCACGAGATCGCCTCCTCTCCGTGATCAAATTGGAGAGATCGTCGATGCACGTCCCACCAATCGTGTGCGTTGAGACGGAGCTGTAGTTGCGCGCAGGAGACGCGCTTATCTTCGGGGACCTCTAGCAGAGCGAAGTGATCTTCAAGTTCGGCCAACCAATCTAGAGCTACGACTGGGTCCTCAGTCCCGTTGAATGGGGTGTTGCAGACTTTCTTGAAGTGGCCAAAGTCGAAGGCAGTCACGTCCCTCGCTCTTGGAATTTGCGGTGTCTCTACTTCAAGCACGGGCTGCTCCACCGGAGTCGTTGTTGTTGCGGCGGAATGGTTGGCAGCCAAAGTTTGAACGATCTGATGCAGGGTATCTACCTGCTTCTGTTGGACTGAGAATCGTGCTTCTATATTGTCTTGAAACTTGAGCTGACTCTCTTCCGCTCGCTTCTCGGCCCGTTCATGGCGAGCCTCGTCCCTTTGTTGGTTTTCCCCCAACATCTGCAATATTTGCTGAACGGGATCGATGCTTGGCGTGGCTCGCTGGCTTCTTGAACTTCCCGAAGTGCCCGAACTACTCCCTTGGCCTTGCGTTTCGTCCGGGACTTGCGCTGCAGATTGCGCTGGATTCATTCCTTCAAAAGAAGGTAAATTACATTAGGATCATAATGTATTATGGACTTATTGCATGAACGTATCTCATTTTGGCCTAGCGAGTTCAAGAGTTCGCACAGGAATTTGATCGTTAAAGGAACTTTTCCAGCACGAAGTCTAAGGAACCTTGAATCTGTGCTCTGATACCACTATGTCACGCCCCGAGGCGTCCCCCGAGTCGTGACCGCCGTGCGGGCCTGGAGTTGCGCCCGCACAAGGCTTTAATGATTTGCATAGCAAGCACATACTCAGAGTACGCAGATAAATTGAAACACAGATTTGAAACATAGAAAAGTTCTCTTTATTGATAATGAACATCTATTACAAACTCTTGAACGAGTCAGCTAATATGCCGAACGGCTTACAAAAGGGTTGACTCAAAATGAGATAGCAGTCCTGTACATTACATCCTTTTATAAACTCAAAACGATAAAGACCTCCAGGCTGGAGGATCGCTTTGCCACGGAGCTGCATTTGTGTATGAAGAGTTGCAGCTTCGGACTTCAAAAGGCTTCGAGGCACGGTGAAGACGCGCTAACAGCTGGACTGGATCGGGAAGACGACTTCGGCTCCTCGCTCGGTTCGCCTTAGTGCGGAGAACCTGTTTCAACGAGGGTCAGCATATCGAAACATGCTGGTGAAGGCGAGCTAGCCTGACTATACCAATCAACACGTTGTTTAGTGAAGCATGCATATTTTGTGGGTTTCTATCTTGCCTTAGTTTATTTACAGTTAAGCAGCATATTGAATTTACTGAAATGAACGTGCCACCGTTAGGTGGATTTTACCTGACCGTCTGAATTACCTGCACAATACTTACCATGCCTTCCCTGCCACGGAGACACAAGTTAGTATGCAACAGGTTTAAATATACACGATGATCACTGGCATGGTTGCCATTTGGGACGGTAGTCTTTGACGAGAATGGTTTGCAACGTAAGTACAAGAGGTGCTGCAAGCCATTTCCGCCGAACAAGAGACTAGAACAATATGTCTCGCCCGGACCGGATCGATGCCAGTGCCCCAGCATCGTCCGCGAGACGTTTCCCTGTGCACAAGTTGTCCATGATCGAACAAGATACAAGTAACAAGTTATTGCAGTTGAGGCAACAAGAATACAAGACAAGCAATTGTACAA
The DNA here is from genome assembly GCA_036927795.1 of Iris macrosiphon. Classification (NCBI taxonomy): domain Eukaryota; kingdom Viridiplantae; phylum Streptophyta; class Magnoliopsida; order Asparagales; family Iridaceae; genus Iris; species Iris macrosiphon. Next base: position 127,782,678 of record JAYESA010000016.1, on the reverse strand, counting down.
GACAAGCACAATTCATGATTTATTCCCTAACGAACAAGCATGCAGTTCAGTATCCGTTCATGAAATTATTGACAAGCATAATGAACCAAGTCTATTCTCTTTTATCTTGGTTTCTTTTATTATTACTTGGTATCGTTTGATCGGGGCAAAGGAGAGTGCGGATTGATTAGCTGTGAAGCTTGGAAGCAGGACTAGCTAATCGGGTTGGTAGCCACTCACTTGGATTTTGGAAGGGAGAAGGAAGGAGGCGCTTCACGACTCCGTTCTTTGGAATGGAAAGTATTATATAGAGCAGGAGGAAGCTTCGTTCACCTGCATTACGAATAGCTCGATTAATACTTCTTCCTCTCTTTCCATTCTCGGAATAGAAGTGCAAGTCAATGAACGAAAACAATGAAAACCATCGAAACCGTTCAAGGAAAACAAGCAAATCCCAAAACCAACTCAAAGCACGAAAGCAACAAGCGACATCGAAAACCGAGGCAATAAAAGATAGCAGCGGAGAGGTCCCTCCTGACTCTGCCGCTAAGACGATCCTTGGGGCGCAGTCCACTGAATATGGGAATCGATTCCGAAGAAACAAATCCATAACGAGGACGAGTTCTTAATTCAATCTATCCCGATCGAACGATACCGTCTTGTATTTCTTAGCCGCGCTCTCCGCATCGGGAGAACGGGGCGCTAAAGTAGACTCTCGTGCAGAGCTAGACCACTACTAGATATTGCTGCTACCGGCTCCCCGACACAGAGCTTGTGGCAGTCTCAGCCTGGGTACTAGTGTTGCTCTCAGTTGCATTTTCACTTAGATGGTTATGTAGACACCCTGCTTATTTTATTTACTATTTCACTGCATTATTTCTGGCTTGTATTATTTGTACCTTGTTATGTCCCCTGAGGACCTGGAATGGATGATGTCCCCAGGTTTAGCAGAAGAGCATTATCTCGAGGTTTACGGGACAGGAGCTGAAGTTGTACCAGGAGCTATTGCTGAAGGAGAACCTAACATAGAAGCAGAGGTGATGGCAGAGGATTTTACTTGAGATTATGATATTTGTACTCTTCAGATACTCTATTTTTGGACTCTTTTGTTCTGGTCTGATGAACCAGTATTTTAGACTCTTATCGGGTTGTTCCTGACATACTCTGCTGAGACTGGATTAAGATGTACTTTCTTTATTTGCTGATGTTATTATTATTCTGTGTGTGGATGAGATTAGATTTTGACTTATTGTTGTAGACCTATATTACAGCTTAAGTATGCCGATGGATCCATTAAATTGGGTTTGTCCATCGTTGCATGCTGCTGGCCATTGCCACGTGTCCAGTTCCTCGGTATTTTTGGGACTAGGGCGTGACATGGTTTTTGTGGTGGCCCATGCAGGTCCATGACAAATTGTTTGGTCTCAACTTAGGGGCCAAACAAACCTGTAAAAGGATAGGATAGGCTTAGGATCTCATCCATTTGTTGAAACGTTTTTGAAACTCTATATCGCATTCAAATTAAATACTTAATTATGCATCCTGCTTGATTCTACTAAACGTTCTCATAAAGTTCATTTTGGATACAGAAAGATGGATCCAAGAAGTGGAGATGAAATTCCTTTTACACCACAAGATGCTGTGGTTACCTATGGAGATGGAGTTACACCAGAGAACAGAGGTCAATCCTCTCAAAGTGGACAAGCTGAGCAGCATAACTCAAGGTTCAGGCGTGATGATATCCCACCTCCGCCACAGTTCACTCCACAGATGCCTGCCTTCCCACCAGGACAAGCAATGGACGGGCAGCAAATGTTCCAGATGTTCTATGCCATAATGCAAGCTCAACAACAAGTTCAATAGGAGGCGCAGCGTCAAGAGGCAGAGAACCTGAGAAACAGCCTAGTAAATGCATTGGAGCAGGTAAACCCGCAAGCTAGGCGACCAGCGACGGGATCTATCACTGATTTCCGTCAACTCAAGCCCCGTACCTTTTCGGGCAAGGAAGGACCAACTGAAGTGCATGAGTGGCTCACCAATACACAGCATCAGTTGGAAGCAGCTGAACTTCCTCGGGAGAGGTGGATGACTGCTGTCCGAATGCAACTGACAGAAAACGCGCACCACTGGTGGCTAGCTGAAGAGAGGAGGCTCGGACATGACCGAGTCACTTGGGAGAAGTTCTCCAGACTCTTCCAAGAGATGTATATCCCAGCCGTTGCTAGATCAGAACTCCGAGATAAGTTCAACCGTCTCATCCAGGGCAACATGACGGTGGAGGAGTATAATGCTGAATTCATTCGCCTGAGTCGTTTTGCCCCTTCTCTAATTCCTACTGAAGAAGAGAAGGCGGAGAAATTCTTTGATGGACTCAGGTTCAAGCTTCAGAGGTTGATTGGATCTGTTGCCCCTACATCGTACAACGATGTCCTTGTTGCAGCACGACGCATGGAGCGCGTCACCAGGAGGGAGTCAAGCCTGAAGTGACCATTTTCCTCAGCACCATCCAAGGCAGCACAAGGGGATTCTGCAAAGCGACTCCAAAGGAATCTACCACAGAGAGAAGCACCAAGAACCTTACCTACTTGTCATTTCTGCGGCAAGCTGGGTCACATTGAAAAGGAGTGCAGACGCAAATTGGGACTGTGCCTAGTTTGCGGCTCCAACCAGCATCTATCCAGGGACTGCACAGCACGCCGAGAGGGAGCACCACGACTAGCTCTACCTGTACCAAGGCCAGATTATCCAGCAGTGGGAGTACAGCAGACGGGAGTTGGAGGAGTCAGACCACCAGCTCCAGGAGGATATCAGCCAAGACCACCATTGCCACCTCAAGCAGCATTATTCCAACAAGCTCGTCAGCAGAGAGGTCCAGCTCAGGGACGAGGTCAGGCTTTTGCATTGGCTGTTCAGGAAGAAGCTATTGCTGGAGAAGTTATAGCAGGTACCATTTTAGTAGCTTCATTACCTGCTGTAGCTTTATTTGATTCTGGGGCATCACACTCATTTATAGCTGCTAGCTTCGTAGCCACCCATAGAGTAGCTACTGCACCCCTTCCGAAGACTAAGAGAATTCTTACGGGAGGTGGAATTATACCTGTTAGTGATATCTGTAGATCATGTTCAGTAGTAGTCTGCGGAAGAGAGATGCGAGCCCAATTTCTGATCTTTTCTATGCCTGACTATGATGTTGTACTTGGTATGGACTGGTTAAGTCAGTATCATGCTACTCTTGATTGTCGGCTTGGAAAAGTTATATTCAGACCACCTGGACACTCAGAGTTTGAATTTCTTCGAGGAGCTGTAGAACAAGGTGTTCAGCCAACTCTTAGGGTATTAACTGTAGAAGGGGAGTCAAGTTACCCAAGAGTTATATCAGAGTTTGTGGATGTATTCCCCGATGATCTTCCAGGTCTACCACCTGATCGGGAAATAGAATTCACTATAGACTTAACTCCAGGAGCAGAACCTATCACTTCATCGGTTTATAGACTAGCACCTAAGGAGTTAGTTGAATTGAAGAAGCAAGTTGATGAACTTCTGGGCAAAGGTTTCATCCGGCCCAGTGTATCACCTTGGGGAGCACCTATACTTTTTGTACCAAAGAATGATGGAACAGTTCGTCTGTACATTGATTACAGGGCGTTAAATGCTGTGACCATTAAGAACCGGTATCCCTTGCCCCGCATTGATGACTTATTTGATCAATTGAGTGAAGCTAGGGTATTTTCAAAAATTGACCTGAGATCCGGTTATCACCAGATTAGGGTGAGGAAGGAAGATATCCCGAAGACAGCCTTTAGAACCAAGTATGGACACTATGAGTTCCTAGTAATGCCGTTTGGTTTAACCAACGCGCCTGCTGTGTTCATGAGCTTGATGAATCGAGTCTTCCATCAATACTTGGATAAATTCGTGGTGGTATTTATAGATGACATTCTGGTATATTCCAAAAGCCACGAAGAGCACGAAGAGCATCTCAGAATCGTGCTAGAGACGTTGAGGCAGGAGAAGCTTTATGCTAAGCTCAGTAAATGTGAGTTTTGCATAGATAAGGTGCCATTCTTAGGGCATATTATCTCAGGAGAAGGACTGTCGGTTGATCCAGAGAAGATTGCTGCTATTGAGACTTGGCCTACACCAACATCAGTTGCTGAGGTGAGGAGTTTTCTAGGACTTGCTGGATATTACAGAAGGTTCGTAGAAAACTTCTCAAGGATTACGGAGCCAATGACGAAGTTGACACGGAAGGATCAGGACTTTGCATGGACAGAAGAATGTCAGATGGCCTTTGAAGAATTGAAGAGGCGTCTAACAACAGCACCAGTCTTGACTCTTCCTTCAGGGTCAGGTGATTTTGTTGTTTATAGCGATGCGTCAGGTAGTGGCCTAGGATGTGTTTTGATGCAACACGGCAAAGTTATTGCTTATGCATCGAGACAGTTGAAGGTCCATGAGAAGAACTACCCAACGCATGATTTGGAGCTAGCTGCTGTAATATTTGCACTGAAGATTTGGAGACATTATCTTTATGGTGAGAAGGTGGAAATCTTCACTGACCACAAAAGTCTAAAGTATGTATATACCCAGAAAGAGCTTAATATGAGGCAAAGACGCTGGCTTGAGTTAATGGTGGACTTTGATATAGATCTGCAGTACCACCCAGGGAAGGCGAATGTAGTAGCAGACGCACTCAGCAGGAAGCCTACAGCATATTTCTTGACAATGCAGCCTGAGCTATTGAGAGATCTACAGGAGCTTCAGATAGAGGTTATTCTACCAAGACAGAGTGGCTTGCTAGCTAATCTGGAAGTGAAGTCATCACTCGTGGAAAGGATTAAAGAAGCTTTGCCCACTGATGCAAGATTTCGAAGACTCAAAGAGAAGACCGAAGCAGGCTTACAGACGGGACTTCGCATACATGAGGATGGTACATTAAGGTGCGGAGATCGTCTATATGTTCCAAATGGAGAACTGAGACAAGAGCTAATGACTGAAGCACATAGCTCCATATACTCTGTTCATCCAGGAGGAACAAAGATGTATCGAGATCTAAGGCAGTATTATTGGTGGTATGGAATGAAGAGAGAAATTGCCAGATTTGTAGCTAAATGCTTAGTCTGCCAACAAGTGAAAGCCGAGCATCAGAGGACTGCAGGAATATTGCAGCCGCTTCCCATACCAGAATGGAAGTGGGAACATATCACCATGGACTTCGTCACAGGATTTCCAAGGAGCCCCAGCGGAAAGGATGCGGTATGGGTTATCGTGGATCGACTCACTAAGTCGGCACACTTCTTGCCGTTTAGAGTTGGACAGTCCACAGAAGTACTAGCCGACATGTATATGCGACAAATTGTAAGATTGCATGGAGTGCCGGTCAGTATTGTATCAGATCGAGATTCAAGATTTATCTCTCATTTCTGGCGAAGCATGCAAGAGAGTCTTGGTACCAGACTAAAATTCAGCACGGCCTATCACCCCCAGACAGATGGTCAATCAGAACGTACAATCCAGATCTTGGAGGATATGCTGAGATCTTGTATGTTAGACTTTGGAGGGTCTTGGGAAGATCATTTGCATTTGGTAGAGTTCTCATATAACAACAGTTACCAGGCAAGTATCAAGATGGCACCTTTCGAGGCGTTATACGGTAGGAAATGCAGATCGCCAATATGCTGGAGTGACGTTGGAGAGCGTCAAATTTTGGGACCAGAGTTGGTGATGCAAACCGTGGAGAAGGTTAAACAAATCCAGAATCATCTTCGGGCAGCTCAGGACAGACAGAAGCATTGGGCTGATACACACCGACGTCCCCTGGAGTTCAAGGAAGGAGAACATGTATTCCTGAGGATTTCGCCTACTCGAGGAACCATTCGCTTTGGGAGCAGAGGCAAGTTGAGTCCAAGGTACATTGGGCCCTTTGATATTTTGGAGCGCATTGGCGAGGTGGCGTATCGTCTTGCATTACCTCCATCTTTAGAGGGAGTGCATGATGTATTCCATGTTTCACAGTTGAGAAGGTATGTGACTGACCCAAGTCATATAGTGGATCATTCAGAGATCGCCGTAGGTCCAAGCCTGAGATATGAAGAACAACCGGTGGGTATACTCGGGACCAGTGAGAAGACACTGCGAGGGCAGACAATTAAACTGGTTCGTGTGGCTTGGAAGCAACACTCTCCTGGTGAATCTACTTGGGAGAGGGAAGATATCATGCGCCAGAAATACCCCCACTTATTCGAGGATGCAGGTATATTTTAAGTAATATATATTTTTTTTGTAATTCCTATAGTGCTGTTCTTCTAGTAGTTTAATCTTTAAATTGCGAGGACGCAATTTTCATAAGGGGGTAGATTGTAATCACCTGAAAATTTTAAGATTTTTTAAAATTAATTTTCTGGAATTAATTAGCATTTTCTGTGTATTTTAGACCTATAAATTAAAGCAGTCTAATTTAAAATAAAATTTTAAATAAATTTAAAATGTGATGAAAATTATATTTTCTAGTGTAAAATTAAAAACCGGGCATGGGATATTTTTCCGAGAATTTATTGGACCCCGGATGAATTTTTAAAGCATTAAAAACTATTGTTAAATTTATCTGATTATTTAAACCAATATATTAAAAGCAAACCAAACCATTTATTTTAAACCGAACCGGACCGTCCGGTCTAACTAGACCGAACCGTTTGCCTAGCGGGTCGGATCCGGGCCAGGACCCGACCCGACCCATTCAGAATTCCTAACCCCTGAAACCCAAAAGACCCGACCCTTCGGCTGCCGGCGGCCGTTTCCGCCGCCGTGGCCGCCGGAGACTCCCCGGTTCACCTTCCCCCGTAACCGGCGACGCTCCCCCTTCGTTTTCCGGCCAACGTCCGGCCCTCCCTCTGCCGTGGCGAGCCCTATATAAACCTATACGTGGTCGCCGGATTTCCCCTTGCTTTTCTTCTCCGGCGAGCTTAGAGTTTTCCGGCGACCTCCTATCCGCCTCTGACCACCCTGAGGCACCGCCCCGACCACCAGGACCAGTTCGCCCAGCCTCCAGCACCTGAGTACGGCCACCTCCGGCCCCAAACCTGCTGTCGAACCCGAGCCCCCAATTTCTCCTCCGTCCGGCCAAGATCCGGCCGTCCAGACGCCGCCGATCACACCAGGACAGGCGCTGCTTCCGCCCGAACCCCAGACCGACTCCGGCGAGTCCCGATCAGCTCCGGCAAGCCTTCGGCAGCAAGCCCTAGCTAGGACACAGCTTGGACGCGGAACCAGGACACGGAGACTCGAACTTGACACGCACAGATCGAACTTTTCAAACCCTGTTCAGGTAACCACAACTTTCTGCTCGTAGCTCGGTTTCCTATTCCGTCAGTTTTATCACGTAGCCTGTATGACCCCCTCGGTGTCCGTGCAAACCGCTCGGGGCATCGCGTCCTGTGGTGATCGCACACCGCGATCCAAAAATAGGAAAAACTTAGCCCTATTTTACCCTGGAATCGAGTACGCCCCGCCAAACGGGACGACTTGGTCACGTGCGGTCTTCACCGACACGTCAGCGTCGTTGATACGGACGTGCGAGATTTCGCAGAAGCTGATTCGGATGTGCGTGCACACCGAAATCAGTGCGTATCCGCGGACAACGGCCCGTATCAGACTTTTCTGCAATACGCTGTAACTTAGTGTAAACATGTCAGATCGAGACAAAACTTGCGCCATCGGACTCGTAGCAATACGTTGGTCCTGTGGGTCAAGTTTGGTTCGATTCTGAGAACATTGGAAAATTGTGTGTCGTGGGCCCCACATGCTCCACCTGACGGACGATTTTGAGAACGGCTCATCGGAATCCAATTCTGGAAGTTCCGTTGGGTTCGTATCAACGTTCCTGACTTGTTGACACTAAGTTGGATTGATTTGGAGACCTTTGACCCTGACTCGGTTTTCGGTGTAAAGTGGCCCACATATGGACCCGCTTTGGCCCAGAAATGTCGTTTTTGCCCTTGTGTCCAAACTGGACTTAAGGACAGGCGTTTCTAACTATTTTCTATATTCTGAGACTGTTGGTAATATTCATTTCAGCTTTTGGAGGAGTTATTGCTGAACCCACTGTTACAAGGACCGCCACTGATATTCCAATCCCAGGCAAGTGTACCTTGCCATAAATTGTAGTTTAATAGTTTATTTTGTTCTCTTACTCTATTTTCTGTGACTAGTGTACCTGATATAACCTAGGACCGTATGACATACTTAGCGTCCGATCACAGTCGGGTGCCAACCCTGTACGCGGAGTTGTGTATGTCATTAGTGATGGACATTCGAGACCCTTTATATTCTCGTGCTTGTTTATCAAGTACACTATAACCTAGGACACTTGACACCATACATTGACAGAATCTTCCTGAGACATTCAAGGTGATTCTGTGTAGGATACAGGATGGACATAGTTATTATACTCTTAGATTATGACTGTTGCATTAGCATTGATCTCACGTGACATGGACATGCGACGTGTGGTTACATTGGGAGGGGAGAGACACACAGGCTACAGGCTGTTCTATATTTATATACTACTATTGTGAGGTTGTAGACTCTCGTGCAGAGCTAGACCACTACTAGATATTGCTGCTACCGGCTCCCCGACACAGAGCTTGTGGCAGTCTCAGCCTGGGTACTAGTGTTGCTCTCAGTTGCATTTTTACTTAGATGGTTATGTAGACACCCTGCTTATTTTATTTACTATTTCACTGCATTATTTCTGGCTTGTATTATTTGTACCTTGTTATGTCCCCTGAGGACCTGGAATGGATGATGTCCCCAGGTTTAGCAGAAGAGCATTATCCCGAGGTTTACGGGACAGGAGCTGAAGTTGTACCAGGAGCTATTGCTGAAGGAGAACCTAACATAGAAGCAGAGGTGATGGCAGAGGATTTTACTTGAGATTATGATATTTGTACTCTTCAGATACTCTATTTTTGGACTCTTTTGTTCTGGTCTGATGAACCAGTGTTTTAGACTCTTATCGGGTTGTTCCTGACATACTCTGCTGAGACTGGATTAAGATGTACTTTCTTTATTTGCTGATGTTATTATTATTCTGTGTGTGGATGAGATTAGATTTTGACTTATTGTTGTAGACCTATATTACAGCTTAAGTATGCCGATGGATCCATTAAATTGGGTTTGTCCATCGTTGCATGCTGCTGGCCATTGCCACGTGTCCAGTTCCTCGGTATTTTTGGGACTGGGGCGTGACATGGTTTTTGTGGTGGCCCATGCAGGTCCATGACAAATTGTTTGGTCTCAACTTAGGGGCCAAACAAACCTGTAAAAGGATAGGATAGGCTTAGGATCTCATCCATTTGTTGAAACGTTTTTGAAACTCTATATCGCATTCAAATTAAATACTTAATTATGCATCCTGCTTGATTCTACTAAACGTTCTCATAAAGTTCATTTTAGATACAGAAAGATGGATCCAAGAAGTGGAGATGAAATTCCTTTTACACCACAAGATGCTGTGGTTACCTATGGAGATGGAGTTACACCAGAGAACAGAGGTCAATCCTCTCAAAGTGGACAAGCTGAGCAGCATAACTCAAGGTTCAGGCGTGATGATATCCCACCTCCGCCACAGTTCACTCCACAGATGCCTGCCTTCCCACCAGGACAAGCAATGGACGGGCAGCAAATGTTCCAGATGTTCTATGCCATAATGCAAGCTCAACAACAAGTTCAACAGGAGGCGCAGCGTCAAGAGGCAGAGAACCTGAGAAACAGCCTAGTAAATGCATTGGAGCAGGTAAACCCGCAAGCTAGGCGACCAGCGACGGGATCTATCACTGATTTCCGTCAACTCAAGCCCCGTACCTTTTCGGGCAAGGAAGGACCAACTGAAGTGCATGAGTGGCTCACCAATACACAGCATCAGTTGGAAGCAGCTGAACTTCCTCGGGAGAGGTGGATGACTGCTGTCCAAATGCAACTGACGGAAAACGCGCACCACTGGTGGCTAGCTGAAGAGAGGAAGCTCGGACATGACCGAGTCACTTGGGAGGAGTTCTCCAGACTCTTCCAAGAGATGTATATCCCAGCCGTTGCTAGATCAGAACTCCGAGATAAGTTCAACCGTCTCATCCAGGGCAACATGACGGTGGAGGAGTATAATGCTGAATTCATTCGCCTGAGTCGTTTTGCCCCTTCTCTAATTCCTACTGAAGAAGAGAAGGCGGAGAAATTCTTTGATGGACTCAGGTTCGAGCTTCAGAGGTTGATTGGATCTGTTGCCCCTACATCGTACAACGATGTCCTTGTTGCAGCACGACGCATGGAGCGCGTCACCAGGAGGGAGTCAAGCCTGAAGCGACCATTTTCCTCAGCACCATCCAAGGCAGCACAAGGGGATTCTGCAAAGCGACTCCAAAAGAATCTACCACAGAGAGAAGCACCAAGAACCTTACCTACTTGTCATTTCTGCGGCAAGCTGGGTCACATTGAAAAGGAGTGCAGACGCAAATTGGGACTGTGCCTAGTTTGCGGCTCCAACCAGCATCTATCCAGGGACTGCACAGCACGCCGAGAGGGAGCACCACGACTAGCTCTACCTGTACCAAGGCCAGATTATCCAGCAGTGGGAGCACAGCAGACGGGAGTTGGAGGAGTCAGACCACCAGCTCCAGGAGGATATCAGCCAAGACCACCATTGCCACCTCAAGCAGCATTATTCCAACAGGCTCGTCAGCAGAGAGGTCCAGCTCAGGGACGAGGTCAGGCTTTTGCATTGGCTGTTCAGGAAGAAGCTATTGCTGGAGAAGTTATAGCAGGTACCATTTTAGTAGCTTCATTACCTGCTGGAGCTTTATTTGATTCTGGGGCATCACACTCATTTATAGCTGCTAGCTTCGTAGCCACCCATAGAGTAGCTACTGCACCCCTTCCGAAGACTAAGAGAATTCTTACGGGAGGTGGAATTATACCTGTTAGTGATATCTGTAGATCATGTTCAGTAGTAGTCTGCGGAAGAGAGATGCGAGCCCAATTTCTGATCTTTTCTATGCCTGACTATGATGTTGTACTTGGTATGGACTGGTTAAGTCAGTATCATGCTACTCTTGATTGTCGGCTTGGAAAAGTTATATTCAGACCACCTGGACACTCAGAGTTTGAATTTCTTCGAGGAGCTGTAGAACAAGGTGTTCAGCCAACTCTTAGGGTATTAACTGTAGAAGGGGAGTCAAGTTACCCAAGAGTTATATCAGAGTTTGTGGATGTATTCCCCGATGATCTTCCAGGTCTACCACCTGATCGGGAAATAGAATTCACTATAGACTTAACTCCAGGAGCAGAACCTATCACTTCATCGGTTTATAGACTAGCACCTAAGGAGTTAGTTGAATTGAAGAAGCAAGTTGATGAACTTCTGGACAAAGGTTTCATCCGGCCCAGTGTATCACCTTGGGGAGCACCTATACTTTTTGTACCGAAGAAGGATGGAACAGTTCGTTTGTGCATTGATTACAGGGCGTTAAATGCTGTGACCATTAAGAACCGGTATCCCTTGTCCCGCATTGATGACTTATTTGATCAATTGAGTGGAGCTAGGGTATTTTCAAAAATTGACCTGAGATCCGGTTATCACCAGATTAGGGTGAGGAAGGAAGATATCCCGAAGACAGCCTTTAGAACCAAGTATGGACACTATGAGTTCCTAGTAATGCCGTTTGGTTTAACCAACGCGCCTGCTGTGTTCATGAGCTTGATGAATCGAGTCTTCCATCAATACTTGGATAAATTCGTGGTGGTATTTATAGATGACATTCTGGTATATTCCAAAAGCCACGAAGAGCACGAAGAGCATCTCAGAATCGTGCTAGAGACGTTGAGGCAGGAGAAGCTTTATGCTAAGCTCAGTAAATGTGAGTTTTGCATAGATAAGGTGCCATTCTTAGGGCATATTATCTCAGGAGAAGGACTGTCGGTTGATCCAGAGAAGATTGCTGCTATTGAGACTTGGCCTACACCAACATCAGTTGCTGAGGTGAGGAGTTTTCTAGGACTTGCTGGATATTACAGAAGGTTCGTAGAAAACTTCTCAAGGATTACGGAGCCAATGACGAAGTTGACACGGAAGGATCAGGACTTTGCATGGACAGAAGAATGTCAGATGGCCTTTGAAGAATTGAAGAGGCGTCTAACAACAGCACCAGTCTTGACTCTTCCTTCAGGGTCAGGTGGTTTTGTTGTTTATAGCGATGCGTCAGGTAGTGGCCTAGGATGTGTTTTGATGCAACACGGCAAAGTTATTGCTTATGCATCGAGACAGTTGAAGGTCCATGAGAAGAACTACCCAACGCATGATTTGGAGCTAGCTGCTGTAATATTTGCACTGAAGATTTGGAGACATTATCTTTATGGTGAGAAGGTGGAAATCTTCACTGACCACAAAAGTCTAAAGTATGTATATACCCAGAAAGAGCTTAATATGAGGCAAAGATGCTGGCTTGAGTTAATGGTGGACTTTGATATAGATCTGCAGTACCACCCAGGGAAGGCGAATGTAGTAGCAGACGCACTCAGCAGGAAGCCTACAGCATATTTCTTGACAATGCAGCCTGAGCTATTGAGAGATCTACAGGAGCTTCAGATAGAGGTTATTCTACCAAGACAGAGTGGCTTGCTAGCTAATCTGGAAGTGAAGTCATCACTCGTGGAAAGGATTAAAGAAGCTTTGCCCACTGATGCAAGATTTCGAAGACTCAAAGAGAAGACCGAAGCAGGCTTGCAGACGGGACTTCGCATACATGAGGATGGTACATTAAGGTGCGGAGATCGTCTATATGTTCCAAATGGAGAACTGAGACAAGAGCTAATGACTGAAGCACATAGCTCTATATACTCTGTTCATCCAGGAGGAACAAAGATGTATCGAGATCTAAGGCAGTATTATTGGTGGCATGGAATGAAGAGAGAAATTGCCAGATTTGTAGCTAAATGCTTAGTCTGCCAACAAGAGAAAGCCGAGCATCAGAGGACTGCAGGAATGTTGCAGCCGCTTCCCATACCAGAATGGAAGTGGGAACATATCACCATGGACTTCGTCACAGGATTTCCAAGGAGCCCCAGCGGAAAGGATGCGGTATGGGTTATCGTGGATCGACTCACTAAGTCGGCACACTTCTTGCCGTTTAGAGTTGGACAGTCCACAGAAGTACTAGCCGACATGTATATGCGACAAATTGTAAGATTGCATGGAGTGCCGGTCAGTATTGTATCAGATCGAGATTCGAGATTTACCTCTCATTTCTGGCGAAGCATGCAAGAGAGTCTTGGTACCAGACTAAAATTCAGCACGACCTATCACCCCCAGACAGATGGTCAATCAGAACGTACAATCCAGATCTTGGAGGATATGCTGAGATCTTGTATGTTAGACTTTGGAGGGTCTTGGGAAGATCATTTGCATTTGGTAGAGTTCTCATATAACAACAGTTACCAGGCAAGTATCAAGATGGCACCTTTCGAGGCGTTATACTGTAGGAAATGCAGATCGCCAATATGCTGGAGTGACGTCGGAGAGCGTCAAATTTTGGGACCAGAGTTGGTGATGCAAACCGTGGAGAAGGTTAAACAAATCCAGAATCATCTTCGGGCAGCTCAGGACAGACAGAAGCATTGGGCTGATACACACCGACGTCCCCTGGAGTTCAAGGAAGGAGAGCATGTATTCCTGAGGATTTCGCCTACTCGAGGAACCATTCGCTTTGGGAGCAGAGGCAAGTTGAGTCCAAGGTACATTGGGCCCTTTGATATTTTGGAGCGCATTGGCGAGGTGGCGTATCGTCTTGCATTACCTCCATCTTTAGAGGGAGTGCATATTGTATTCCATGTTTCACAGTTGAGAAGGTATGTGACTGACCCAAGTCACATAGTGGATCATTCAGAGATCGCCGTAGGTCCAAGCCTGAGATATGAAGAACAACCGGTGGGTATACTCGGGACCAGTGAGAAGACACTGCGAGGGCAGACAATTAAACTGGCTCGTGTGGCTTGGAAGCAACACTCTCCTGGTGAATCTACTTGGGAGAGGGAAGATATCATGCGCCAGAAATACCCCCACTTATTCGAGGATGCAGGTATATTTTAAGTAATATATATTTTTTTTGCAATTCCTATAGTGCTGTTCTTCTAGTAGTTTAATCTTTAAATTGCGAGGACGCAATTTTCATAAGGGGGGTAGATTGTAATCACCTGAAAACTTTAAGATTTTTTAAAATTAATTTTCTGGAATTAATTAGCATTTTCTGTGAATTTTAGACCTATAAATTAAAGCAGTCTAATTTAAAATGAATTTTTAAATGAAATTAAATAAATTTAAAATGTGATGAAAATTATATTTTTTAGTGTAAAATTAAAAACCGGGCATGGGGTATTTTTCCGGGAATTTATTGGACCCCGGATGAATTTTTAAAGCATTAAAAACTATTGTTAAATTTATCTGATTATTTAAACCAATATATTAAAAGCAAACCAAACCATTTATTTTAAACCGAACCGGACCGTCCGGTCTAACTAGACCGAACCGTTTGCCTAGCGGGTCGGATCCGGGCCAGGACCCGACCCGACCCATTCAGAATCCCTAACCCCTGAAACCCAAAAGACCCGACCCTTCGGCTGCCGGCGGCCGTTTCCGCCGCCGTGGCCGCCGGAGACTCCCCGGTTCACCTTCCCCCGTAACCGGCGACGCTCCCCCTTCGTTTTCCGGCCAACATCCGGCCCTCCCTCTGCCGTGGCGAGCCCTATATAAACCTATACGTGGTCGCCGGATTTCTTCTTGCTTTTCTTCTCCGGCGAGCTTAGAGTTTTCCGGCGACCTCCTATCCGCCTCTGACCACCCTGAGGCACCGCCCCGACCACCAGGACCAGTTCGCCCAGCCTCCAGCACCTGAGTACGGCCACCTCCGGCCCCAAACCTGCTGTCGAACCCGAGCCCCCAATTTCTCCTCCGTCCGGCCAAGATCCGGCCGTCCAGACGCCGCCGATCACACCAGGACAGGCGCTGCTTCCGCCCGAACCCCAGACCGACTCCGGCGAGTCCCAATCAGCTCCGGCAAGCCTTCGGCAGCAAGCCCTAGCTAGGACACAGCTTGGACGCGGAACCAGGACACGGAGACTCGAACTTGACACGCACAGATCGAACTTTTCAAACCCTGTTCAGGTAACCACAACTTTCTGCTCGTAGCTCGGTTTCCTATTCCGTCAGTTTTATCACGTAGCCTGTATGACCCCCTCGGTGCCCGTGCAAATCGCTCGGGGCATCGCGTCCTGTGGTGATCGCACACCGCGATCCAAAAATAGGAAAAACTTAGCCCTGTTTTACCCCGGAATCGAGTACGCCCCGCCAAACGGGATGACTTGGTCATGTGCGGTCTTCACCGACACGTCAGCGTCGTTGATACGGACGTGCGGGATTTCGCAGAAGCTGATTCGGATGTGCGTGCACACCGGAATCAGTGCGTATCCGCGGACAACGGCCCGTATCAGACTTTTCTGCAATACGCTGTAACTTAGTGTAAACATGTCAGATCGAGACGAAACTTGCGCCATCGGACTCGTAGCAATACGTTGGTCCTGTGGGTCAAGTTTGGTTCGATTCTGAGAACATTGGAAAATCGCGTGTCGTGGGCCCCACAGGCTCCACCTGACGGGCGATTTTGAGAACGGCTCATCGGAATCCAATTCTGGAAGTTCCGTTGGGTTCGTATCAACGTTCCTGACTTGTTGACACTAAGTTGGATTGATTTGGAGACCTTTGACCCTGACTCGGTTTTCGGTGTAAAGTGGCCCACATATGGACCCGCTTTGGCCCAGAAATGTCATTTTTGCCCTTGTGTCCAAACTGGACTTAAGGACAGGCGTTTCTAACTATTTTCTATATTCTGAGACTGTTGGTAATGTTCATTTCAGCTTTTGGAGGAGTTATTGCTGAACCCACTGTTACAAGGACCGCCACTGATATTCCAATCCCAGGCAAGTGTACCTTGCCATAAATTGCAGTTTAATAGTTTATTTTGTTCTCTTACTCTATTTTCTGTGACTAGTGTACCTGATATAACCTAGGACCGTATGACATACTTAGCGTCCGATCACAGTCGGGTGCCAACCCTGTACGCGGAGTTGTGTATGTCATTAGTGATGGACATTCGAGACCCTTTATATTCTCGTGCTTGTTTATCAAGTACACTATAACCTAGGACACTTGACACCATACATTGACAGAATCTTCCTGAGACATTCAAGGTGATTCTGTGTAGGATACAGGATGGACATAGTTATTATACTCTTAGATTATGACTGTTGCATTAGCATTGATCTCACGTGACATGGACATGCGACGTGTGGTTACATTGGGAGGGGAGAGACACACAGGCTACAGGCTGTTCTATATTTATATACTACTATTGTGAGGTTGTAGACTCTCGTGCAGAGCTAGACCACTACTAGATATTGCTGCTACCGGCTCCCCGACACAGAGCTTGTGGCAGTCTCAGCCTGGGTACTAGTGTTGCTCTCAGTTGCATTTTTACTTAGATGGTTATGTAGACACCCTGCTTATTTTATTTACTATTTCACTGCATTATTTCTGGCTTGTATTATTTGTACCTTGTTATGTCCCCTGAGGACCTGGAATGGATGATGTCCCCAGGTTTAGCAGAAGAGCATTATCCCGAGGTTTACGGGACAGGAGCTGAAGTTGTACCAGGAGCTATTGCTGAAGGAGAACCTAACATAGAAGCAGAGGTGATGGCAGAGGATTTTACTTGAGATTATGATATTTGTACTCTTCATATACTCTATTTTTGGACTCTTTTGTTCTGGTCTGATGAACCAGTGTTTTAGACTCTTATCGGGTTGTTCCTGACATACTCTGCTGAGACTGGATTAAGATGTACTTTCTTTATTTGCTGATGTTATTATTATTCTGTGTGTGGATGAGATTAGATTTTGACTTATTGTTGTAGACCTATATTACAGCTTAAGTATGCCGATGGATCCATTAAATTGGGTTTGTCCATCGTTGCATGCTGCTGGCCATTGCCACGTGTCCAGTTCCTCGGTATTTTTGCGACTGGGGCGTGACATACAGCGTGCTCCTATAGTTGAAAATAGTCCGAGTTGGCATATTTTGAGGAGATAGCGTACGACGTGCTCCTATAGTTGAAAATAGCCTGAGTTGGCGTAAAATGCAGGGATGGTGATGTGGACGTATTAGTCCTAACTTTAGCTCTCCCCGTCATTAAAAGTAGAACCAAATCTCGTGCATTAAATGCAGAGATCTGCCCCCATCTCGCGCATTAACTGCAGTGACGTGCCTCGAGTTCTGTACGAAGAACAACTTTTGACGTGGCGTCTGATTTCGTCTCATCTTGAGCGTAAAAGCTCCTGTCTGCCTGTGTAGAATAGGCAGCGTATTTCTTGAATGCGTAAACGACGTCCTATATCAAGGATTATGTCACTAAACGACAGCCTGGGTCTCTGTGCAGAATCATCACTACAGCTGTCCTCTTGATCGTCGTGCAGTACTCTTTGTCAGGAGTCAGGTTCATTGTTTTGTCTGACAGGTTCATTCGAGGAATACAAAGAGTTCCTCGTACAGCTTCATGCTGCATTAAAAGCAGACATGTTTTACGAAGAGTGGCGATGTAGCAACCTTTTTACGCCAAAGCAGTCTGGAAGTACTGTTTTACGCTGGTTGTTTTAGAGCTCTGTTTTACGATGTATAGCGTTGAAGCTCTATTGTACGCCAATGGCTCTGAAGTCATATCTTACGCCACCCAGTGCTGAAGCTCTGTTTTACGCGGGCTTCATGCATGTTTGGGGTTTTATGCGTATAACTCCCCAGCATATTTTTTATGCTTCTACAGTACTGTCGATTGTACAGGTTCAGTAAGATTATCCAATATTTTACATGCTCCTTCTTTTCCAGTCAGTCTTTTGTCCATTAGTTCTATAATCCTCTAATTAAAATGCCTTGTCTCTTTTGATATTCCTAAGGTGATCTTCCAAGAGAAGGAGACGGGACGAAGACTTGGGACTGGCACTTGGCATGATGGACTATGGTACCTGGATCGAGAAGGACTGGATTCGGCATTGGTATCTGTGGCAGAAAGGGCAGGAATGAGAGGACCAAAGATGAGTGCAGGATACACTAATACTCCATCATAGGCGGTTGGGACACTCATCTTTTTGTATTTTAAGTAGGTTGTATCCGTCTATTTATGAGAAGACAAATAAGGAGAAACTAGTATGTGATGCATGCGATTTATGCAAACTTACTAGGAGCTCATATGTTGGTGTGGGCCATATGAGCTCTTCTGTTTTTTGATATTATACATTCTGATGTCTGGGGGCCGTGCGCCACAACTACTTTGAATGGTTACAAGTATTTCATCTCTTTTATTGATTGTTCATCTCGTATCACCTGGCTGTATTTGATGAAGAATAAGAGTGAGGTCTTTACCTGTGTCCGGAACTTTCATAAACATGTCCAAACTCAGTATAGAGCAGTGGTGAAGGTACTAAGGTCTGACAATGGAACGGAGTATACCAACAAAGCATTTGAGAAATATCTGTCAGCCCGAGGGATACAACATCAAACCACCTGTGCATACACACCAGCACAGAATGGAGTGGCAGAAAGGAAGAACAAACACCTTCTGGAGGTGGCAAGGAGCATGATGATCGCCGTGAATGTTCCACAGAGTCTGTGGGGGCATGCAGTATTGACAACAACTCGATTGATCAACAGAATGACTTCGAAGGTACTGGGATGGAAGTCTCTGTCATGCCCCGATCTCCCGCAGGCAAATCGGCCGTTCCCGCTAGGCGAGAATCACCGCGCCAGCGCTCCCGCGGAACGATCACTTTAACCCATCCGAGCGTGATGCCGCACGAGCGTGATGCCGCACGAGCGTGAGCCACGCCCGTGTAAGGCCATGGTTCATTGGCTGGCGGTTAGAGTTCTAAGCCACAGAGTCGCACAGATTGTCCGAGTGCAGCGGAGTCATGAACGCATAGGCGATTTGGTAACAAGTTCACTGAGTCGACAATATAGCGGAAGCATTGAATAACACAAGTTGAAGTAAAGCAACTCTTTATTGATATAAACAAGTGTTATAGGCGGCACTTGGCCGAGATTACAAGTCGCTTAAGCCTCTCTCTCTGAAACAATAAAAGCGTGCCAAGTGGCTACAATTGTGGAATGATTGTACATGCGATGTTCACAATATTATGTCTTGTATATGTGCTTCAGTTTCGGACGCAGCACTCCAAGGCTTCAGAGGGAACTCCTGGCCTTAGCACGCACGAAGGAGGCATCCGCACCGAACGAGGTTCTCCCGCACCCTGCAAACGAACTGGTAGATTATCGGTACATTGAATGCACTGGTGGGGAGGCTACTCGTCCGCTCGACAAATCCAAACACGCAATATAGGTTCTGTGCACCAACTATTAAGTTATCTTTCTAGTTGTCTTAGGATCAGTTTCATACAAATATTGAATAGCCTAACACGTGTGGCAGTGCGCCGTGCGACATGAGAGGAAATACGGCGAGACTTACCAACTTACCATTTGTCCTTCCCTATCCAAGGCAAACATTATTAATTCAAGCACGGGCAGGTATAAACATTCAGGGGCATTCATAATGAAAACCAAGGCACTAGCACATGCAAACACGAGAGTCGTTGTATCATGATCGTTCAGGCGTTCAGTTGTTCTTTGATGCGATGCAATGACTCGCATGCGGATAACCGCTAAGCGAGGATGACTTATCTATATGAACGTTTGTCGCTGGCATAGCCATAAAGGACCATAGTCATTGGCGGGGTAGAGAATACAACGAAAGCACGTGAGGTGCTGCAAACCATCCCGTCAATCACGTGAGACTATTACGTTATGTTCCATCCGGATCGGGTCGGTCCCAGTGCCCCGGTGACCCCCCGTGGAACGATACCTCGTTTTCGAGTTGTCCGCGACATGCAGGTCAGGGTTGTCACACCCCGATCCCGAAAGGGTCAATTGTCCTCGCTGGATCCCTTATGGAACCAATCGTCCTCGCTGGAGCGTGATGCCTTGCGAGCCTGGAGTTGCGCTCGCACAAGGCAATGACGTACAGTGATAGGAACCCATTTTGAAACACAATTTAGAAAACACATTCACAGAAGATTGAACACAAGTGCAGGAAGAAACATGTTTTTTTTCATTAATAATTCAGAGTAATTTACATAGAGTTTACATTGATGCGCCTCTCGGCTACTTGATTTGCATTACAAAAGATAACTCAAAAGGCAGGGCACGCTCCATCAGATAGTCCACGTCGTTCATACATTACGTCCTTGTATAGATTGAAAGTCCAAGCCTCCAAAATGATCTGACTCCAACTATACTTCAAAATAAATTTACTTAAATCTAATTACAAAACTAAAATAAACTAAATAAATAAAACAAAAATATAACTAATTAAAATAAACCAACCAAAAAAATCAATCAAACCAAACTAAGCAAACAAATCAAACAAAAACAAAAAAATTAATGTGGGCCCCACGGCCAATTTTCGCCAACTGTGTTGGGGGGCAATTTCAGCCAACACAGTTGGCGAAAATTGGCTGTGAGGCCCACGGTTTATTTTATTGGTTTTGTTTGGTTTGGTTTGTTTGCTTAGTTTGGTTTGATTGGTTTTTTTGGTTGGTTTATTTTATTTAGTTATATTTTTGTTTTATTTATTTAGTTTAGTTTAGTTTTGTAATTAGATTTAAGTAAATTTATTTTAACGAAATAAAATTAAAATAAATTAATTGGAAAGAAATATTTAGAAATATTTTTTCGGAAATTTGTTTCCAAAGCATCAAAATTTGTATAAATTCCATCTAAAGCATAAAAGTTTAAAAAATTACGAAAAAAATATCAATATCATTTGGACGTTTATATTTACAAATATTATATTTTTATTGTAAATTTTTTCGTCGTTAACAGACGTTAAAATAATAATAATAATAATAAAAATATGTCGTAAGAATATTACGTCTGCCGTCGAGCAGACTTCGAGTGGCCATAACTACTTGTTTTGAAATCGTTTTTCGTTAAATAATAAGTCGATTTGTATGTTTTCGATGAGAGTTACACAAAGCGTGTAGAAAAAAAAAATTATCCGAAGCAAGACGCACATGTTACAGGCAAAAATATAAAATTTAAAACTTTAAAGTATCATAACTTTTGACTGAGAGATCGAAACAAGCTCCAATTTGTGTCAAAATGACCGTATCGAAAAGTACTATGGGATAAACCGTTTCACGGACTTTGAAAATTTTTAGAATCGCAAAAAAAACGATGTTTCGATCTCCAAATTTTACTTTCAGTCTTTTTTTTCCAATATTTAAAATTTACTGTAGCGAAATTAATTTATATTGGGTGTGGGGGGGCCACGGATTTAAAACGATGTTTCGACCTCCAAAAAAAATTAGGAAAATTTAAATTAATTATTTTATGTCTACTATGAAAAAAACTAATAAAACAAAATAAATAATCAAACTAAACCAACCAAAGCAACCAAAACAAACCAACCCAAACCACCCAACCCAACCCGTGGGCCCCCCACCCAAATTCAGCCAACATAGTTGGCGAAAATTGGGTGTGGGGCCAACGGGTTCGGTTGGGTGGTTTGGGTTGGTTTGCTTTGGTTGTTTTTTTTTTTTTTGATTATTTGGTTTTGTTTTAGATTTAGTTTTTTTATTTAGTTTTTTTAGCCAACAATTTCAGCCAACATTTTTTATTTAGTTTTTTTTTTTTTTTAGTTTAGTTTTGAATTTTGCTTTGCTTTGCTTTGGTTTTTTTTTTATTTAGTTTTTTTATTATTATTATTTTTGTAACATCTGTTAATGATGAAAAAATTTACGATAAAAATATAATATTTATAAATATAAACGTCCAATTGATATTGATATTTTTTCGTAATTTTTTAAACTTTTATGCTTTAGATGGAATTTATACAAATTTTGATGCTTTGGAAACAAATTTCCGAAAAAAATATTTCTAAATATTTCTTTCCAATTAATTTATTTTAATTGTATTTCGTTAAAATAAATTTTTTTAAATCTAATTACAAAACAAAACAAAACTAAATAAGTAAAACAAAAATATAACTAATTAAAATAAACCAACCAAAAAAATCAATCAAACCAAACTAAGCAAACAAACCAAACCAAACAAAACCAAAAAAATAAACCGTGGGTCCCACGGCCAATTTTCGCCAACTGTGTTGGCTGAAATTGCCCCCCCCCCCCCCAATTTCAGCCAACGCAGTTGGCTGAAATTGGCCGTGGGGCCCACATTAATATTTTTTTTTTGCTGCGTACTTGTACATGATTTGTGTTTTCCGCCAACATCGTTGGCAGACTGACTTTTTTTAAAAATTTTCCAAACTTGTTTCGTTTACATGAATTTAATATAAATTTATTTCGCTACAGTAAATTTTCTGAATTAAAAATTTGAAAACGCACTTACTATGTGCGTTTTCAAAAAAATTAAAAAATAGGAAAAAATGAAAACGCACGTAGTAAGCGTGTTTTCAATTTTTAATTTTTTTAGAATTATTTGTTAACGTAAACAAAAAGTAAAATTAATAAAATATTGAAAACGCACTTATTAAGTGCGTATTCCTCAAAATGCACTTAAGTTTTTGTTCTCTACAGCTAATTTTGTGCCAAAAAAAAAAGAAGAAGAAAATTTACACATTTTTTTTAAATATTTTTATTCTCTATACAAAATTTCCTGGGAGAGAATCATTCGCACCCAAAACTGGGCAAATGAGTCATGCCAGCACTTCATTGCAAGTAGGGACCATCTAATCTGCTGGCAAACCAAATGGATAAAAACTAAAATCCCCATCCTCTTCTTCTTCTCCCTCTAATAAGACCCCTACCAACCAATCCTCACTCTTCATTCTCTCACTCTTCATTCTCTCTCTCTCTCTCTCTCTCTCTCTCTCTCTCCCTCTTACTAAACTCTTCTTTGTCTTTCATTTCTCATACTAGTGAAATTGCGCTGAACTTTTCTCAATCTCCTTTGAATGATTAAAGATTGTAGGAAGTTGAAAAAGAACACATTTGGAGGCTAATTTTTCTTTTCCTCTGGAATTAAATGGCTCTTTCTTTGAGAAACGGTCTATGTAGTTCTGGTCCATTATATGAGATTGGGTTGGAGAAGAAAGAAATGGTTGTTGAGCCTGCAGATGCTTTGGCTTGGAGGAGTGAGTTCAAGGGAAGCCAAGTTGTGCTTAGAGAACAGGCTAGTCCAGAGAGATGGAGTCCTAAACCTAGAGGCCATTCACACTCTTCAATCCATGTAAGCTCTTTTGCAAGATTCTTATCTACTCTTTAATCCACACAAATCATTTGGGCCATGGTTTTGCACAATAGTAAAGATCTATTATAGTATAGACTTAGTAACGGCCACATACATTACACGTACATAAAACAATTATAAAAAAAATTAAAATTGTTATAAATACCACTGTTATATTAGATAGTTAAACAATTAGTTAGAATTTATTTATTTATTTTTTTAAAAATTTTAATTACGTTAAGATATATACATACGGATTAGAAAATTTATTTTGAACCGTTTTTAAGTTTCTTTATAAAGAATTATAAAAAAATAGAGATGTGGGTTCGAGTAAAAAAGGATAATCTCTCCGTAGGAAATAAAATTGAGGACATCTTGACCCTCTCTTGACTATTATGCATTAGCGTGAGCCTCGTAGAGATCATTTCACTCTCTTACTCTTTTCCTTACCAAATTTTTTTTTTGGGGTACTGTTTGGATGTATTTATATGTTAAATATAGGCATTAAGCAAGCAAATGCATGTGTTTATTAATTTCAGGCTCAGACGTCCATATGCATACCTCCGGCTCTAAGATGGTGGGATAAATCCATCAAGCCAAACATGATGGAGGTCAGATCTACCCAAGAGCTTGTTGACTCATTGCTCAACTCCGGCGACCGGCTCGTCGTAGTTGATTTCTATTCTCCTGGATGCGGAGGTTGCAAAGCTCTCCATCCAAAGGTATATAGTAAACTCATGTTTCGACAATTATGTCACGTGTTCTCAGCATGTGATATCTGTCCTCAGCTCCTATAATTATGAATACCAAAAGTAGGATGCGTCACATGCTGAGAACATATGACAAAATTGGTACAGAATATGAGGGACAGCAGATCCGCTCCCCTCCGCCAGTTAACGGTTTTAATTAGGTTTAATGATGTTGCTCTCATGTGTTCATAGCTATTTTGACTGAAAATTTGGCACAATGTACAGTGGTGGTTGTAAAGTCGATAGTCGGTCATAAAAACCGCTTGTTAGTTGTTTTATACTGTTTTTTTATGCTCTATATCCGACCAAATTCTAATATAATCGAGTTCTTGATGATAGAAATTTATGGATTCCTTGTAGATTTGTCAGCTGGCAGAATTACACCCAGATGCTCTGTTTCTCAAGGTGAACTATGAAGAACACAAGTCCATGTGCCAGAGTCTCCACGTTCACGTGCTTCCTTTCTTCCGCTTCTACCGAGGGGCTCAAGGCAGGCTCTGCAGCTTCAGCTGCACCAATGCCACTGTAAGCAGTCCAACGAATTTATAGCTTCAACCTTCTAAATTACTGCGGGTTGCCGTAGCCGGAGCTAATTTTGGTTGTTACTTGACCCTTATTTATGTAAATTTAGATTTAAGTTGAGTTTAGATTGTGTTGGCCCAAAGAAAAAACAAATGGCCTTGGAGAATTGTCCAAGTCCGAAGTCTTGTCAGGCTTTCCTCTCGACTGGTCATGTGCCTATGCTGGAGGTATACAATACTAGTATACCACACAATACAGACACCATGACACAACAATTTTTGTGTCCTAGAGAATTTTGTAGTGTCTTTGTCGTGTCTGACACAAGATGGAAAATTTCTGTTGTGTTGTTATCAGTATGTTTACGTCTATTTCTCTGACAAATTGTTACAGATCAAGAAATTTAAAGATGCTCTATCTAAGCATGGGAAGGATCAATGTAGCCTTGGAGCAGCAAAAGGATTGGAAGAGTCAGAATTGGTGAGCTTAGCTTCAGATCAGAGTACAAATTTCAGTTACCAACATAGATCTGTAGCAGGGGGGATTGCTCCCAGTGAGAGCAAAACAGCTGGATTTGCCATGGCAAGTATGTTATGATATCAAGAGAAATAATCATTTCATCGATTGTGTTGATTGGTCATCATCTCATCCGAATTGTAACTTCAATTGAGACCTTGAATAATATTATTGAAACTGTTGATTTAATTAGCAGGTCAAGGTCACCTCTGCATCTTGTGATATATATGCACAGAGAGAATTGATAAGCTCCACTTTCCGCCATGGACTAATTTGAAAGAGCTTGTGAGGAATTCACCATGAATTTGACAGAGATCACTCAGAAATTGGGGAAGAACATAAGAAATTGGCAATGAGAATTCTAGGGTTTATTCAAATGGAGAATGGAAGGGAAAATTACAATAGCTACTGACTAACTGACTATACTGAACTAACAAACTAACATCCAAGCCACCTCTTCTATTTTCCTTCTCTGCTATTTATAAAGATCAGAGAGAGTATTGATACTCCTCTGATACTCAGTTATATTGCTGACATGGCATTACAAATGGGATACATGGCTGAGTATTTAGCTGGCTAGCAATATGAGCTGGTAATGTGACCCGAGCTGGCTTTGTGCTGAGCTGGCAATGTCCTAAATGTCGGTCTGATCATAACAGTATTCAAGAAGTAACAGAGAGTAACCTCTTCTTCCTACCAATTCCCAGTCTTCAGAGTCACTTACGAACTGAGCAAGAGATACCTCAAATTAGGAACGTATCAATATACCCTCCCCTTATATTGACCTTGTCCCAAGGTTAATGGAGGATGCGCTTCTCGGTATGTAAACCATAAACCACATGTTGTGCACTGTCTCGGAAGATTGGCATACAAAGCATTGATTACAGACTCATGCCGCACCTTTAGAAGTTCTGCATTGAAGTCACTCCCCACAGAGCCCTCAAATTGGGTTGTAGGAGTAAATGAAATCAGCTCTTGTGCCATAAGAGTACTGAACAGACCAGGAGGTAATGGAGGCAAGATCCCACCATTTTGAATCGAAGAGGCATCAAAAACATTATGGGTAGCTTTAGAAGTGGCCATATCATGTAATGAATTTGGCAAAACTGAAGACAAGTCCCTGTCCTTGCATTGGTTTGTGCACAAAGGGTCGAGCCAATAACTGATATGAAAATTGAGCTGGTGGTACTGGAAGAACATAACCCCCCTCATGAGCTTCCTGAGACTGCACTATACTAGTGTGATCACTGACTGATACGAAAAAATTAATTCCTGGATCCCACACCATAACATAGAAACTAGCACCTTCATCTAAGAATGGATCCTTCAACTTCATGGCAATCCATTCATGAAAATTAATCACTGGAACTGAACTAGGGCCTGGATTCCATACCAAAAAACCATCATTTTTGATGTGAATTGAACCAGGTCCTCGTGACTGCACAAAAGGATCTGTAAACCAATAATTTCCTCATGGATCCCATAATTCAGATTTTGTTGACATAAGTCATTTCAGGGGATGAAAGCACAACTTGCTCTATAAGGAATTTCATGAGGGAAGCAGGTGGCAAATAAAGATATCGCTTTCTTCCTCCAGGGACTGTAGGAGCAATATCCTTTTGTTTCAACTCAGCAGCTAGTCTATCTGCAACTTCTGTTAGCCCATGAGTGGAAGCAGTGACATAAGCCAGAGGCAAAAGTCCAACATTTCCCAATATCGTTACACGTTCCTCAATATTACCATGATACATCGTATTATGGAACTGACCCATGACATCATTCTCCTCTGCAGTAGAATCATATTGAAGCAATAGGGGCAGTAAGTACCACAACAAGCCAGACCAAAGTAAAGCATCCTGTAATTCAAATGATACTGAAACATAAGCTGCAGTTTGGAGTGCAGCCTCAACAGCAGATGAAGCAATATACTCCAAGAGTTGACTTCTTCTGTCTTTCGAACTAGATGGTTGTGCCAATTCTATAGGACTTAGCAATTGAGAGTCCATGCCAGCATCTAGAGCCAAATCTTCAAATATATCCACTTTAGGATTTTTAATACTTATATCCCAACATATCTTTGAATCTGAAAATGATTGTACTTCCTCTGGTTTAAATAATGATGAGTGATCAGATAAAACTCCATGACCATTCTCAGAATTCCACAATTCTACTTTCGCATCAACCATCTCATAGGAACCAAAGTCATCACCAGATTCTTCAGGTTGTTCTACAGAACCAATATCCTAGTCATTTTGTGTATCATCTACTGATATATTCCAGTCAATACCATCCATGACAGCTATAGTATCAGGTACTTGCTCCCCTGTCATAGGGTTAGATGAGTCCTGTCTTGACAGATCTTCTTGGGCTTCTAGTAACACAGAAACATTCAAAGAGGGTTGATTTTCCTCTGATAGAACAACATGATTTTCCTGCGTATTCATGGCAGTGTATATAGGGCTTGATACCCCTTGAAAATTCACTTCAGGATAGAAAGAACTGGGCAACCCTTGGAAATTCATTTATTGATACAAGGGACTTGGCATTCCTTAAAAACTCATACCAGGATACACAGTACTTGGCATCATTTGGCTGGTAGGAATGTAGGTTGGTGTGTAATTGGCCATAGGCAGATCCAAAGAGGAGCCCTGGGCACATAAGGGGATTGGTGTGTCATACCAAACTGTGATGCAGCTCCAAACTGTGCAGATTCTGGAGTTGATTGTGTGGTTACTCCAATCTGTCCAAATGATGCATTTCCAGTTGATGTTGGTCGTGGTGTCAGGCCTGGACAAGGATTGTGTTGATGGCAAGGGTATCCCAAACTCTGAACAGGGTTTGACAGTGTACTACTACTATCAAGAACATTAGACATGATCATTGGGTTGACATTAAACCAAGGTTCAAAATATCGGTATCGGAATCGGTATCGGACCATTCCTATCAGTATTGGGATCGGCGGTATCGGTAGTATCGACGGTTTCGGATCGGAGTATCGGATTTTTTAGTATCGGAAAACAAATAATTATTAGTAAATTATTAACATTTTAGAAAATATATTTTATACATTTTTGCATAATTTTAAGTATTTTCAGTGTTGTTTCTTAGTATTTTTGAAATTGAATGAAATAGTAGTCACCCTTACTATTTTCAGTGTTGCTTTTACAACCTTACTATGTTTTTACACCCTTGCTAATTGGGCATTTTTCATTCAATTTTTTCACCGAATTGACTGGAAAATAGATCTCTAAAGTCGGTATCGGTCAGTATCGGATCGGAACATGCCAAAATGTATCGGTATCGGCCGATACTGTAAACTATGCATTAAACCCTTGTAATGGTCCAGGGTTCTGATTCAAAGATGTTCTCTGCTCAAATTGGGGCAATTGCCCTGGACTTGCTCTCATATTAACCTGAAACTGTTGTAGGTTCAAAATTGGCTCAAATTTTGGCATAGAGTTTTTCAGACCCATAGCATCCATTCCCATCTGGGATACATGATGATTTGTCCTCATATTGGCATATAATTGGTGTTGGTTTGAGTTTGTCTCCAAGAATGGCATAGGATTTTGAGACCCCACTGAGCCTGCCCCCATTTGTTGACCGGTTAAATTTGGTTCAGATGGATACGTAGAGTTCAAGAATCCCATGGAGCTAGTCCCAAAAATTGGTAGATGATGAAGGCTCAGAGGTGAGGGGGATACTGCAGTAACATATTGAGTCATATGGGGAGTTTGCAATGGTGGAGGTGGTGGGTGAGGAGGTGGAGCAGCCATGGCTGGTGACAGAGCTTCACCTCCTCCTCTAATCGTCAACAATTCTTCCAAGAATCTACCAGTATTGGAGGTTTTCTCTAACAATTGGTCAAATTTGGTGTTTAGGCTAAGAATTGTACCTTCAAGAACCATCATACGCTCCTCCTTGGCAGTGCTCCGGCGATCCTCCGGTGATCCCCACCGGAAACTCCGGCCGCTCCAGCTGTCCTCTCGAGGAAGAGGCTCTGATACCACTTGATAAGCTCCACTTCCCGCCATGGACTAATTTGAAAGAGCTCGTGAGGAATTCACCATGAATTTTTCAGAGATCACACAGAAATTGGGGAGAAGAACATAAGAAATTGGCAATGAGAATTCTAGGATTTATTCAAATGTTGAATAGAAGGGAAAATTACAATAGCTACTGACTAACTAACTATACTGAACTAACAAACTAACATCTAAGCCGCATCTTCTATTCTCCTTCTCTGCTATTCATAGAGATCAGAGAGAGTATTGATACTCCTCTGATACTCAGTTATATTGCTGACATGGCATTACAAATGGGATACATGGCTGAGTATTTAGCTGAGCTAGCAATATGAGCTGGTAATGTGACCCGAGCTGGCTTTGTGCTGAGCTGGCAATGTCCTAAATGTCGGTCTGATCATAACAGTATTCAAGAATTAACAGAGAGTAACCTCTTCTTCCTACCAATTTCCAGTCTTCAGAGTCAGTTATGAACTGAGCAAGAGATACCTCAAATTAGGAACGTATCAAGAATATGTACAAAGTGTTTCAATTTTTTTGTCCTAAGGTCACCTATATCTTGATAACAAGACGACAATCAATATAGCAAATGATCCACTGTAACATAATCAAACAAAACACATTGATATTTATCACCATTTTATTCGTGAGAAACCGGACAAAGGAGTTGTGCATGATATAATTTTGCATCAAAGAAGCAAGTTACTGGTGTTAGGTTTCATAGTCTTCTCGATAATCTTAGTACATGATGGATATTTATACTTCGCTTGGAGTGTAGAGAAGATTAATTACATGAAAATCACAAACTCTTCCAAATTATGATACCACGTGGCTTGCCAAACAGTAACTCTTGTTAGCACCCACTTTGACTAGCATAACACCCCTTTCGACAACTTATATTTCCTATAAATAAGACTTGATGTCTCTATTGAAAAATACAATAATCAATTAGACTTCTTATGAAGCTAAACAAAGTTATATGGACGAAATGAGATCGTTTGTGGCATTAATACAAGAAATTTTGTTCTTACATAAAAGGGTTATATTTTATGTCATAAGTACGAAGTCATATTGTGTCTCAACTTGTTTACCTCCAATGTCATCCACCATCCTAATTCTTTCTCATAGCCTCATGCACTACTTTTATTGTGAAGGAGGGGTGTAGTTTTTACTTTTTAGCTTCCTACCCAGAAGTAATATGAAAATTTTATTTCTTACATATTCAAAAAAAATGGTATATACATGTGATAACATTAAATTTTTGCATGTCTTTTAATTGACTTATATCACTGTAGAGGCCTACCTACAAGAGAGGCGGTCTGGGGTTCAGGGGACCAGATTAATCTTAGGATTTATTAAGTGCCGGACTTTAGGTTTTGAAATCTGAGATAAAACTCTAAAATTGGTGCCCTCAAAACTTAATGTTTATATATATAAAAAAATCATCGACGACGATACAATAATATTATCAACACAAAATTCAAGAAAAAAAATAAAACAAAATATAACACCCAAAATAATATATGCCATGATGAAATACTAATAAAACTAAAGATGTTCCAAACTAAAAAATAAAGCTGATGTTAAGCTAACAATGTTTGGACTAGTTCATAATGTTAATAATGTAAAAATAAAATTAGACTGCCTAATTTAATTGTCTCTTCGTATTCTAGTATATGACGTTTAGATATCCTATAAAAAAAAATCTTGTACACATACTAAAAGAATTAGAATGAATCTGTTGGACTTTTGTTCAGAATTGGACTTAAAAACATTAAATAGTATAAAAAATAAAATTGGTGTCCTCTAAATTTTTGGACTTGAGATAATCGTCTCATGGATCTCATAGACATGAATTTATTTAACTTCTATTTAGAATAAGGACCGACTAGTTTACTATTCCTGGGTTTCAAACGTAGACTTCCCCTTCCCCTAATTTAGGTTTTCTTTTCTTTTTCTTTTTGTTGCGGTATTTTTCACTTCATAATTCTAGGATTTTGAAAGTTGGTATGTGTGTATGTGTGATAAAACCATCACCTCTTGATCTTTTCCCCACCAATAGGGAGAGAGAGAGAGTTTGTTGTTGTTTTGAAAGAGATTTAAACTTCTTTGGCTCTTTGTTGTTCAAATGATCAAATGGGGATGGCTCCAAAAGCTCCTGCAGGCAAAGCCATTTTCTCCCAACCAAATGAGGTACTATTATTACTCGGAGAGCCCCACCTCAAAAGCTAAATGTGGATCTTCTGAAAGGAGATCATTTGTAAATTTGGACACCAAGATTCAAATTTTGTTTGATATCATGTTGTCTCACTTTAATTGAAATTTGTCAAAGGCCCCCACCCCACCAATCATTCATATATCCAAGGACCCTCTTCTTAGACTCGGACCCAATTTTTAGACTCACTTTGAACAAATAGGATTCAAGTTCATATAAATCTATATTCGATTTGGAGCTGATGTTGGATCTTACTTAACTTGCGTACCTAGTTTGAACAGGTTGGGTCTGACACACAAAAGTAGACATCATTCTCAAAACAAGAAAACAAGTATAATTTAGATCCACACAGTCATATCCTTGCTTGGACCCTATGGTGAAAAAACGTTGTTCCAAATTGAGCAAAAAAATAGACACTATTTTTGTCTTCTGATGTGGCAACAGCAAAGTACACATGACGTGTGACCCGGAAATTGAAGAATTTTGTCGGTGACAAATAATGTGGTTGAATGTATTTTGAGAAATTTTAACTTATCCTCCACTTTTTTTATCCATATTCAGAATGTACCCCACAGTTTTTTCATAATGTATAAGTCCCACACTTTTAAAAAAATCGTCTCTTCCTAACGGTCAACTCGGTTGACTAATTTTTTTGGACGAAAATACCCTCGTCTTCTTCTCCCTCCCCGCCCCCCACCTCCTCCGCCACCGCCCCCCTCCCCCACCAGACCATCGCCCCCGCTGCCCTCTCCCCTCCCCGCCACTGCCCTCCTCCCCCCCGGCCCCCGCTCTCCCGCCGCCGCAGCAGCAATAGAAGTGGCGCGCAAGGAGCGACATGGCGACGCGTGCGAGGCAGCGGCTGCTGCTGTTGGCTGGGGGCAGGGAAGGGGGGCCGGTGGCTGGGATAGGGGGCCCGGTGGCTGGGAGAGGGGGAGTGGGGGGGAGGGGGTGCTGCGGCGGCGGCGACAGCCTGTCCGCGGGGGAAGGATGAGAGGAAAGAGAAATGAGAGGGACATTTTGGTCAAAGCAGTTGATCGTCATGACTGGACGGTTTCCGTCAAAAGTGAAAGAAATTGTACATTATGAAAAAATTGTGGGGTGCACCATGAATATGGGTAAAAAAAAGTGGGGGGTAAGTCAAAATTTCTCATATATTTTTTACAAAGGTCTGTCGTATCGTGGCATGTTGGTTACAATGAGAGACTTTCGCAGGGATGGACACGTATCTTGGTATGTTGGTTACAATGAGAGACTTTCGCAGGGATGGACACGGTTCGAATTCTTTTTAGAAACTTAGTTTCTAACCAGGTGGAAAAGACACACACATATATATATATATGTGTGTGTGTGTGTGTGCGTGTGTGTGTGTGAGAGAGAGAGAGAGAGAGAGTGTGTAAGAAAAAATTTGACTTTTCTTTCACTTTATTTGTCGTATTTAAGGGTGCACCCCACTGTTTTACAGTAATGTAAGAAACCTTCCACTTTTGACGAAAACCGTCTAGAACTGACGGTCAACTGCTTTGACCCAAAATACCCCTCCCCCGTTGTCTTCTTCCTCTTCCCTCTCACCCCGCCTCCCCACTGCGGGCATCGAGCTGCCGCCTCCGCCGCTTGCCCCCGCTCGCCCCCTCCCCGCCCACGCACCCCCCTAGCCACCGCAAGTGGTAGCAGCAGCTGCGCGCAAGCAAAAACGACGAGCAGCAGCTGAGGCGGTGAGCAGCGGCGACGAGCAGCGGCTGTTGCTGCTATTGCTGTTGTTATCCACGGTGGCTAGGGGAGCGGGGGCTGGGAAGGTGGGGGGAGCGAGTGGCGACTGGCTGCCCACGGTGGGGAGGGGCGAGGAGGGGGTGAGAGTAAAGAGGAAGAAGACAATGGGGGAGGGGTATTTTGGTCGAATTTTTTGGATCAAAGCAGTTGATCGTCAGTAGTAAACGGTTTCCGTCAAAAGTGGATAATTTCTTACATTATGGTAAAACAGTGGAATGCACCCTTAAATATGGTAAATAAAGTGGAGGACAAGTCAAAATCTATCTATCTTTCTCTCTCTCTCTCTCTCTCTCTATATATATATATATATATATATATATATATGGGACGTGATATTGCACCAAGCAATCTCAGCCACAGATCTTTTTTAAATGTGTGGTTATAAAGTATGCTGACGTGGCAATAACTTTATGGGATGATTTATAACCACACATTTCAAAAAATGTGTGGTTGAAATTGTTTGGTACAATATCCTGCCTATATATATATATATATATATATATATATATATATATATATAAAGTGGTTACCTTTGATGCATTTTTTCCCTCCTGACGTGGCAACTACAAAGCCCACATGATATAATAAATATTTGAATTTTGGACCACTTAATATAAAGAAGATTTCTAGACAAAATTTACTATGATTTAACACATAGTTTAAAGTATCGGCCGATACCGATCCGATACGGCCGATACCGATACAGTTTGGCATGTCCCGATCCGATACCGACCGATACCCGATACTGACCGATACCGACATTAGAGGTCTCTTTTCCAGTCAATTCGGCAAAAAATTTGAATTAAAAAGACTAATTAGAAAGGATATAAAAGCATAGTAAGGTTGTAAAAACATATAAAAGAGGAAAACTTATCTATCGCATATAAATCAATCGACTATCGCATATAAATCAATCGACGAGGATGACTATTATTTCATTCAATATCAAAAATACTAAGAAACAATACTGAAAATACTTTAAATTATGCATAAATGTATAAAATATATTCTCTAAAATGTTAATAATTTACTAATAGTTGTTTGCTTTCCGATACCAAAAAATCTGATACTCCGATCCGAAACCGCCGATACTACC
The DNA here is from genome assembly GCA_036927795.1 of Iris macrosiphon. Classification (NCBI taxonomy): domain Eukaryota; kingdom Viridiplantae; phylum Streptophyta; class Magnoliopsida; order Asparagales; family Iridaceae; genus Iris; species Iris macrosiphon. The sequence continues at coordinate 127,748,426 of JAYESA010000016.1, read as the reverse complement.
GATACCGCCGATCCCGATACTCATAGGAATGGTCCGATACCGATTCCGATACCGATACTTTGAACCTTGATTTAACATGAAAAATAAATCTTGTCTGTCATAAAATCAGAATTTTAACATCGCAATTTTTTTTCCTCCAAAGTAGAACGCGAAAGTAAAAAATCTCCATTTTCACTTCGCGTGTTTGGTTGGAGGACCACTTCCTCTCTACTTTAACAAAAAGAAGTTTACTATTCATATCACTTCAACAAAAAGATATATTTTTTTACTCACTTCAACAACCAACCAAATACCAAATTTTAGGATTTTTTTACTTCTAATATCCACTTCTTCAAAACACCCAAACGAAAAATCTTTTACTTCGCTCCACTACACCGTAATACGTACGTAAAATATTGATTTTCAGATTTTTTTTTACTTCACTCCACTTCGTCAAACCAAACAGCCCCTTATCGTACCGTCTTCAAAAGCTGGCTGATGTGTAAACAAGTAGATTCAAATTCACATAACTTTCGATCTAGAGCTAAGCTGGTGTTGGATTTTAACTAACCTTCGTACCTAATTATAAAGGGCCAAATGCTAAAAGCATTAGACAAAGTGTTGGTGGTTGCCAAAATTTTAACAGAACTACCTTGACACTTCTGTGTATATCTAGAAAATTTTGACAGTTTTTGGCAGTCCAGAATTGTAGAAATTGTTGCAATCACACATCAAGAAGTGTCAAAATTTCTACAGTATTAACTATGCGGAGTACTGTAAAAAATGGTAACTACTGCTAACATTTTGTATAGTTCTCTTAACATTGACCTTTTGAACAGGTAGAGGATGTGATCTACAAAAGCATACATCTTTCTCAAAACAAATACAATTTGGATCCACACAAATCATATCCGCCTTGGACCCTATGAAAAAACTCTCATATTAAGCACAAAGGTAACTAATAATACATGGTGCAGCATTTGTTGCATCAACACTCATACAAACTAAACAAACAATATCTTAATATAAACTTAAGGCGTGTTTGATTGCAATTTGAAAAATAAATTAATTTCACGAAATTATTTTCTAACAAAATTTTTATGAAAATTTGAATTTTTTTCATAATGATGTTGTTTGATTACAATTATTTTCTTGTAAAAAATTAAATATTTTTTTATAAAAAAACTTAATTTGAGTATTTGATTGACATTATTTTCCACAGAAAATAAATTATTTTTCATGGAAAATAATATTTTCTTATGGTTGGGCGAGTTTTATTTTCTACTATTTTGAAAAAAAAAATACGGAAAATGATAGTTTTTTGGAAAACAATTCCATAAAAATTATAAGCTATCAAACAATATACACTGACGAAAAATTTGTGATGAAAATATTTTCCATGAAAAACAAGCCCAATCAAACAGAGCCTTTTAGTCTCTAAATAGACCACTCCGCATTAGTTTTCACCATGTAGTTCAAGAAGCAGGTGCTTTCTGCGCTTACGACACCAATTTTCAAATTGATTGTTAGTAAGCTTCAACAATACCAAACCCACCTCGTAACTACTATCACATGTAACAATTTGAGAAACAATTTCTCTGCTCCTCTGTGCTCTAATATCTTCCTCCGATCCGCTAAGGTTTCATGTAATCCTCTAGTGGCAGTCATTGGCAAGGATTACAAATAAATAGAAAATCAGCAAACTATTTTTGTCGGAATTGAAAAATTAACATTCATTGTTTGGCCCATATACAGGAATGACCAATGAAAATAAGGATCACTAAAACTATACTACACGAGTTAGTCAGGTCAGCAACTTATCATAGAAAGTTTATCAATTCTTTATTGAGCACTTATTATCCAAGGCCGACTCCATTCTAATGAGAGAAGACATTGTGTGATGATGATCAGATGACAAGGACGCACTGTAACCTTATTTACATAAGTTCTATAGGAATGAAAGAGGGTTCTTCTAAAAAATATCCTAAAACACCTTCTACAAACAGAATGAGTATCAACATTAAAATTGCATGTGTGCATCTCCAAGAAAAAGCCAATTATTTTCATTATCCTCACCTTCACTCTCACTTTGCCGCAAGCCCCAAGGAAAGGGTGTAGCTCATTAGTAATGTGAGCATATAATATAAAGGGTTAAATAATACAAATCATATCTTTCTCATGAAGATAATTCAGAAAATCAGACAGTCTTGGGATTTATATAACTTAAAAAATTAATGATTTGATAGATAATAATCTTGATATGTTAGACATTAAAGATACCTGGAGACAGCAATTCAGGACTTTGCACTAAAGATACCTGGAGATATGCAGGAAACCCTCAGCCCAATTACTCGATGAAGATACCTGAAGATAGCACAAGTTGCAATGTTGTAGAATAGATAATAGGTAATCAACAGATAATAAAAGTAATCAACCTAGCAAATTGGTTCGATCGAAGGTCCAATATCTAATAAGATTGAAAGCTTCAAACTTATCCAAGAGAACTACCAGCATCCGAATTCTAAACTTTAGTGAATAGAAGCAGAATAAAGTGCAGATAGAAAAATGAAAGAGAAGATTGATCATGGAAGAAAGAAGAGGAGTTGAGAATGAGCAGAGAAAGATAGCAACAGACAGAACATTAACTCCTTGTGTTTCAGAAAGAAAAGAAAAGGAAGAAAAAAAAATACTCGTAGATCTTCTGCAGATCCTTAAGTTTTAATACTAGTTTGATTCTAAATACGACTCCTGATTTATCTCAAATAGCACATATACACCTGATATTGCTACGACTCATTTTGTACTTTGCTTAATGTCTTACATTTTCATTGGGATTCATTGTCAGTCCCAAGGCCGGATAAAGGATATAGGAGAACAATCGTCTTAGGTAGCTGGCAGCCAGCAGATCTCTCTTTGGAATGGAAGGAAAATATTCATGCACTTGATACAAATTATTTGGAATAATTTTGTGTAAAATTCTTGAGCATTTCAAAAATCCTAAACATGTCCAGCAATTCTTCTTTACAAGGATACAAACTCTAACCTACCTTGCTTCTCTACACCCAAAAAATATCAGTGGAATTGTGTAATTTATTATTGTTGAATTAATACAAAATATATAACCTTCATCGCTCAGTAACACTCTAGAGTTTCGTTGTAGCGGCATGAATTTTGACACGATACTAAAAGTAACCCACGTTTGATCTCCGTGGTGCATTTTATGCATATTATAAAAAATAAACAACTGCGTGAACCAAACTCTCAACCCATGAAAATGGATGTCTTCCATACCTGAATAATATAAATATATGATATTCATCCCTCACCAACACTTACTTTAGATGTTTGGATTAATGCAGGGACTTTAGCAATTACAAGAGAAACACCACCAAGGGGTTGTCTAGTGGTTGCATTGTAAGGGAGGTATATATATATAGGTAATTGTACTAGATTATCCAAAAAGGGGTGTTGGACTCAAATGCCTAGCACCCTACAACTCATGCTCAACTCATCTCCATTCATTACAACATTTGGATTATATCAGCCTACTATTTTGTCCTTAGTATTCTGAGCTCCAACCTGGGTAGTAATTGGATTCTTCTCTAACGTGCGGCGCGCACGTACCCTTGGTTAACTCTCACTCTTCTCGGTGCATGAGGCGAAGCCACTTCTCATTCTCCTTGGTCAGTTGCAACTCTCCACCTGGCCGAACTCCAACTGGGGCAGTAGGTTGATCAGTTTGTCCCTCAAACTCTTCAATAGAACTCTCTACATGACTCAAATAGTTGGCAACGGATTGACCTCCAATCCTTGAAGGAAGCTCCTCTTCCACTTCCCGAGACTCATGTTGTTCTCTATGGTAAGAAGAGGTCACAAAACCATTCTCAATCATAGGCATGGTCATCTCTCGTTTCCTAGCAGACGGAGGAACTGCCTGCTTGGAAACCAAGAACTATATCAGAGTCCAGTGCATCCTTGCCTGAATTAGACAAACGGACCGTCTAGATGATGGCACTAGATGGATCAACTGTGGGATCGCTCGGCTTGGACTGTCATTACCACCATAGTCACAACAAGTCCAGGTAACAAGACCGTAAGCAAATGAACCGATTGGACATCCTTCTCATGGAAACACCCCATGGGTCATAGAAGCATACGCCTCAGATGACTCTCTCAATACCTCCATAACTTCTTCTTAGAGGGCTTCTCCCGTCGGGTTAGGACAACCTGACTCTGTGTGCCCGATGCACTGACAAGAAGCACACATCGGCAGGATCCATTCGAACGACATATGTTGGTCGAACTTACTTCCATCTGGAAGCTGAATTGGAACTGTATCTGGAAGGTCTCGTCGAGCAGTGATCTCCACCAAGACTCTTGCAAACGCTTGTCTCTATCTGTCTAGGTTGTATTAAGCGTGAGGCGAGACGAGACGATGAGGCTATTGCCTCGCTTAAGGGCGCTTAGTTAACGCCTCACTTTTTTTTACTCCTACATGTAAAATATTCTATATACACATAAATGTTCAATATTTTTTCATACAATCATAATAGTATATGCATGAATAATATCAATTAACAATCAAACAAAGTAACAATATAAATACTAGAATCAAAATACAAACTACAAGCCACACAATGCATACATACTACATAGTCATTAAAATATCATAAAAAAAAAAGTTAAGTCTCTAAAGTTCCTACTTAAAGTTTTTCAACTATCCAACTATGTAAATAACAAAAGCTTCAGTTATGTTTATAAAAAAAACGTTAAACGAGACAAGACGAGACGCTACTAAGCGACGCCTAAGCGTGCTTAAGCGCTGATCGCTTTTCTGGGACGAAAATTTATTAAGCGAGGCACCCAAATTCTAAAACTCGCTTAAGTGACGCTTTTCACAACATAGCTATATGTGGGTTGTTGTCGTGTCCATTCTCAAAGGAATGCCAACTACACTAGGAAGTGCTAAGCGTAGACACTTTCCATAGCTGGAGAGGGAGACGCAAAAAAATTGGACCCAAACCAGAGTTGTAGCAAGAAGGTTGTGTTATGGAGAGATCGATAGCACCCATCTTTTCATGGTGACCAATTTGTCATCGAACATCCATGGACCGCCGTGGAGAACTTCCAGAGCTGCTTCACCCGAAAATCTGATAAAAAACATCTATTTTCTCGTGATAAAACTTTAGCACCTCCCGTCAGTCTCCACACCTGACGCACATACGTAGACACAATAAGAAATGATGGTCAATCACTAAGTTCACCTTCTACCAACGTTGGTTCTTCAATTCGCCGCGCCGCAACAACTCTTCACTGCTTTTGGGGGATGATGGAGAGCAAAGGGCACCCACGAGGTGGGTTTCACGGAGGAGTAGGAGAGTGGTCCTCTATTTATAACCCGCCTAGCCATCTCTCTGAGTCGGACACCCCCTGCTTGATAGTCTCGATTTTGGCCCTTGTAGAACGCCTCAGGAACCCTCCCCTATGTTGGTGTTTTCCACTTAGCTTTGGGAGTTTTAGTCCCACATTGTAAAACCACCAATGTGTATATCTCAATATATAGCTATGCTTAGTATTGGTATATGCACATGGGGTGGAGGTCCATGCGGGTTGACTTTTCTAGAGGGATTAAGTGTGAACTCTATTATGACAATCGTTGTTTTGTCATCACCTTTGGAAAGTTTTCCTTAGGAGCTAAGCCCAGGGCTTAGCGACTCGGACTCGGGCACGGGCTCAAGGGCGCAAAGTGGTGCTTTGTTGGCGTACTTTGCACTTAGCACGTCAGCGCGAGTTGCTAGCTCGGGCGCATGCTTCGCGGCGCATGCGACCACGTCAGCATCGTCGCATGGCGCTCGTGCGCTCCTTTATGCGCGAGTTGCATGCACGGTTGCTAGCTCGGGCGCATGCGGCCTGGCGCTATGCGGCCAAAGCGCTATGCGGCCTAGGCGTTATGCGGCCATGAACTATACAGCTAGGCGCTATGCGGTCAGGGTCTTTGTGGCCAGGCGCTATGCGGCCTGGGGCTATGCAGCCTGTCATTATGCGGCCAGGTTTGGATGTGGAGGGGACAGGGTCTGCCACAGGCGGCGCTTGCGATGCTGTCTACTCTGTGCAGTACAGCGCGCAGGCGGTGCAGGCGGTGCGTGGCTCTCTGTGCGACGCGACTGAAGCTTTCGGCGCCTGGCAGCGTTGTCTGCTCTGTGCAGTACAACGCACATGGGGCACAGGCGACGCGGGCGGCGCCTACGAATTTGACACCCAGATTTAGGGGCATATGGTCGGTCAGCACATATGCGGCCTGGAGTTTCCTCAGGCCACATAGGTGTTGTTTTCTTTTATTTATAGCGGACCTGCTCTTTCATTTGAGAGAAAAAACAGATAAAAAAACGAGAACACCAGATCATATGCGGCCCATAGTGTCTCCCTCTCGCATGGTATTTTTCGAGTGTTTTTTCGAATATGACATTGAGCGTTCAAGAAGTTCATTTATGAACTTGCTGGTTCCTGGGACCAGATCGTCTGTACGACGAATCTTGCTTTGAGCAACGATGGTTTTAACCACCCCAGCAAGGAGCTTTCTTCAGCCTTTCTTGTGCTTCGTTCTTTCTCATTGCAGCATCTGCGAACGTAAAGAGAAGAACGATTTATTGTTGCTTGTTGTAATCTTCATTATCTTCGGAGTTTGTTTGTAACATGTTCTTGGTTCATGCTTCGTTGGAATCGAGAAATATCAGATGATGAACTCTTGTGTGAATCTCTGATCTCGACGACAACTTGGGTTCCAGTAGAGAGCGGACCTTCGGATCTCGCTCGTAGTTGTACTATGGCCCGCGTTCTACCATCTTTGATCCGTCTCGGGACTAACAACCTCAAAGCAAGATCCGAAGAAAGATGTAGAACATCCGATTAAATCTTTTCGGCAACAAGTTTTCACAAACTTGAGGAGATTGATGGGATACACTTCGAATATTTGGATGAGGGAATGAGTCATTTGTCAAATGTTGAAAGTGAGTTGTCGGAACCTACCATTTCCCAGGATGGAGGAGTTAGCGTTTGAAGAACACGCATTCCAGTTGGAAGAAAGATTACAAGATGACCAAGGATTGCAGAATTTGCGCATGATATGACATAGCGCAAGACAGTTCTTGGCGGTTGGCAAGACTTGGCTGTATGGCAGTCTCTTGCCGTATGGCAGTTTCTTGCCGCATGAAGACTCTTGCCGCATAAAAACCCTTGTCGCATGGAAGCGCATTGAAGGTCTTGGCGTATGGCAGAGCTGGCCGTATAGTGGCTTATGCGCATGGACGTCTCTGCGCATGGCAAGACTGGCACATGGTGGAATTTGCTCATGAAGGTCACTGCTCTAGACAGGACTTGGCGCATGGCTGAAATTGGAGCTTGAAAGTAGAACCAATTCAAACCAATATAGCAAGGTATAGCTAAACTTAGTTCCTTTGATTACTTAACTTGGTTGCTATGATTGCGCAGGTTGAGTTATCAAGCGTGGTTACTGACTGGTGGGTAGACACTGGTGCATTCGGCCACGCATGCTCTGTGAAAGAGATATTCACCAAGGAAGAGCACTATCTAAGAAGAATGTCTCTATGGCGAACAAGTGCCAAGCAGAAGATCTAGGGATCAGGATTATGATTCTTGACTTATGGCTTGAGGAAGAGATTGCTCTTATTGAGTTGTGACGCATCTGACTAAGACATGTCTTTTTCAAATAAGATGTCTAGTTCAGGTATATCTCCAAGATGTGGGGGTAAGGAGGTGGAGAGACGTAATGGCTATGTTCAGACATAGGTAGTCAGGAAGTCGTTTAGTCAGGAAGTCGTTTAGACGGATGACTACAAGTACAGATCCTATGGAGCTGGTGCGCTCAGATATCTATGATTTCTATTCTCCACAAAAGGCCGGGATGAAGTTTATCACTTATTTTTTCGACGATTTTTCGGAAAACGCATTCGCGTATCTTCTCATAATCGAAGGATGAAGCGTTCGAGAACCTCAGGGACTTCAAGTTTGGAGCTGAGCGTCATATCGGTCTACAACTCAATAGACTCATAAGTTTTTAATACGAAGAGCATCGTTCTTTGGAATCGCATCGTTCAGTTTAGAACATGGAATTGACTATGGAACATGTATCGTTCTTTGGATTCACATCGTTCAGCTTAGAACATGGAATTGATTATGGAACATACATAGTTATTTGGATTCACATCGTTCATCTTAGAACATGGAATTAACTATGGAACATACATCGTTCTTTGGATTCGCATCGTTCAGCTTAGAACATGGAATTGACTATGGAACGACATCTCCGTACTCTCCCAGTCCATTGAAGGTACAGATAGAAAGAACGAGCACTTAACAGTAATGATGACTTCTATATTGTTGTTCAAAGGGGCCTTCCAGATTGTCTGTGGGAGAAGGTTGCACTTACAGTCATGTCCTTAGTACCGTTCGTCACTTCTGATGTAACTCTGGTTCAAAGTCAGATCCTCATGAATATCGTTCGATTGTGGGGGGGGGGGGTTCGGAGGACCGTATCGTAGAAGAAGACGTAGTCCAGGAAGGAGTTGTCTTTTAAAAAATAACATTTGAACCAGAACTCGAAGAGCAGTCAGCTAGAAGAGTCAGGAGATCGAAGGACCAAAGATGATCTGATCACCTATCATATGGAGGTCGTTCCACTTACTAATGATGAGGTGATGAAGACCAGGGGCTCGGTCTGCTGGGAGGAGGCAGTCCATAACAACACTTGGATGTTGATCAATCTGCCTGAAGGAGCTAAACCTATCAGATGCTTATATATCTTCAGTAGAAGAAAATGGAAGCAGACAGAACAGTTGAGTTCAAGACTAGGCTTGTAGCCTAGGAGTTTTCTCAGATACAGGGAACTGAGTTTAGTGGCACCTCGTTGAAGTGTCATATATCATGATGATAATTGTCGTAGTTGCTATTCATAAGCTGATTGTTTATCAGATGAAGGGAAGACAGCAAGTCTTGGAGGAAGACAGTCATGAGAGATTCACGGACAACAGTCAAAATTATTATCATTCAGATTTGAAGACAGTCCGCGGGTTGATGATATCTCAAATACGGCCTGAAGCAAATTCCATGATGTGGCAGCAGAAGTTTGACAAGTCATCTAGTCAAAGTTATCGCAGGATCAGCGAGACAGACAAGTGTGTGTACACAAAGTTCGCTGATAAGAAATGAGTCATCTTTTGTATCTATGTGGACGACTTGCTAAATCTCAGCTGTGGTTATAGAAGTGTCACTAGAACAAAGATGTCCATTTATCCAGACTCGGGACATGGGATTATGGGTGTCATCCTAAGGATATAAGATAATCCGAATGCCAGGTGGGCTTGCTCAGTCACAAGCTCTCTGCATAAGAAGATTGGTCACACGCTTTGGGTATCAGGGTCGATACTCCTCGGATGTTACATGAAGATGAAGAAGCCTAATCCAAGGGAAAGCATCAGACGGTGTACTCGAGCATCATCAGGTGCATGATTCAAGCTGCAAGTACCACCAGGCCTGATATAGCTCTCGTTGTAGGGATGCTAAGTCAGTTCACGAGAAGTATGTGTGTTGTTGAACACTGGAAGGTGTGAAGAGAGTTGTCAGAATTCTCAAGTGGAGTCAGCGGTATATCCTGCATTACAGTAGTTATCCAGATATGATGGAAGGCTTCAGTGATGCCAGTTGGTGCTCAGGAAAGAAGAGCGAAAGATCCACAGGAGGACGTGACTTCTCCAGGAGTGATGATGCTATATCGTGGAACTCGAAGAAGCAGTCTTTACTCTCATAGTTCTTTGTACTATCAGCTGCAGCATATTAAGCAGGATGGCTCTGGAAGCTCTCAGATGATCTTCTTATAGTTAGTACATAGATTCGGGTGATACCGATATACTGTGAAAAAACAGAAAGCTGCAGCAGTGGCATCTATTCATCTGTTCAAGGGTTTGAAGAGAACTATGTGGATAAAACACAGAACACTAAATGAGCGCAGCCAGCGTGGATCATTACAGTAGTTAATATTCGGAGCCAGGTGATTATGGCGGATCCGTTCGTGATAGGCCTCAAGGGCCAATACAGAACACTGAATGAGCGCAGCTAGCGTGGATCATTACAGTGGCTAAAAGATCGGAGTCAGGTGAATCTGACAGATCCGTTCTTAATAGGCCTCAAGCGCCAGCTGATCGTAAGAACTATAAAGGAGCGTAGTACTCCATGCTACCATAGAGTGACACTACCATGAGGTATCTCGACAGGATAAAGCCTCGTCTTCGGGCCATGTCACAACGACAGTAGCACCGCATATAGTCAGAGTCAAGTACTATAAAGGAGCGTAGTACTCCATGTTACTGTGGGGTGACACCACTATGAGGTACCTCGACAGGGTAAAGCCTCGGCTGCAGGCCATGTCACAGCGGCAGTAATACCACACATAGTCAAGGACACAGCAGATATGGGCTTGGAGGACCTCTGGTATTGCGTCTTTGCAATTCTACCATTTTGTTTTATACTATTGGTTCAAAGAGAAATCTACCTGTCACCCTCACTATTTCAGTTAGGGGTAGTTTGGTAATTTGGCATGGGTATTTAATTTTAGAAATATAGTATTGAATATTGTGTGATGATTGTATATTTTATTTAAATAAGATAAGCTATGATTATTATGACTAGTATTAGTTAGTCATTAGAGACTTGTGTTAATTAGTTAGTTAAAAAGACTAGACAATAATTAGACTTATCACATATGGACCTATTTAGATTTGTCATGACAAATAGTGAGCCCAACTTGGACCCAAGCCCAATTAGTCATTCCACTAATTAAATTAAGAAGGATTAGTATAATTACAATTAGTTAGAGACTTCCAAATATACACATCCTTAATTATTCCTCATAATGCAACATGTGGGGGCAACTTGGACTTTTGACATTTCTTGGAGAAGGGGAAGAGGTCGGCCACATAAGAGGGGGGTTCTCTCTCTCTCCTCATTTGCATTTCAAATTGCTTCCAAATTCTAGATCCCCAATTTTCCAATTTTTCTTCATTGGATTTCTACACAATTCACAACGAATTCCTTCTCAAATTCATCACTCTTGGAGCCTTGAAGCTTGGAGAAGCAAGGAGCAAAAGGAGGAGAAGCTTTGGAGATAGAGATAGTGTCCGGATTGTATCCAATTGTATTTTCATTGGAAATCCATCTCCCAATTAGTAATTCCTGAATTTTTCTCTCATTATAGCTTCTTAATCATGCATTTGACCATTAGGAATGATCCCATGGCATAAGATTACCTATAGGAACAAGTTCTAGGCTATTTGGCTTTGTATTGTGAGTTCTATATGATATTTTGTGTGTATTTTGGGGAAATTACGAATTTGACACATCAATTGTGTGTCATGAGACCAATTAGATCTAATTAGACTTAGATCGGAGTTATGGGACTAGGTACGTGTCCACAAATGGATACGTATAGGCCGTATCACGGTATTTTACGATACGGTGTGATACGGGACCATTTTTGGGTAATTTGCATGAATTCTCTTCATTATATGTTGTAATGACTTCTAATAGTTGTAATTATATATATATGACTCGAGGGAATGATCAATTATGGATAATGTAGAGTTTGGCACCTCAATGAGTTGAGTATCATAGGTATCCTAGTTGGTGCACTATAGGTATTTGTTTAAATGCCTCAATCTATATATGTATATGTATGTATAGTGATATATCTATATATGTATGTGTGTGTATAGATATATTAATCTATGTATATGTATATGTATGTATAGTGATATATCTATATATGTTAGTGTATGCATAGAGTGGTGTTGGTGTGTGCAAGGAGTGAGATGGGTGGTCGGGTTGCAGCAGTAGCAGTAGCAGCAGCAAGAGAGCTGTAACAGCAAGCAAGTGCAACAGCAAGCAGTGCAGCAACTGCAGTAGCAAACTAGCAGCAAGAGCAGCAGTATACACTAGGCAGTGCAGAGCAGCAAACTATACAACAATGGCTGCAGCAGCAAGCAGCAATAGCTGCAGCAGCAAGTAGCAGCATGCTGCAGCAGGATCAGCAGCAATAGCTGCAGCACTGCAGAGCAAGAGCAGCAAGCAAGTGCAGCAGTAGCAGCTGTGCATCAGTGCCTGGGTGCGCTGATGTGGTTTGATATAACAGTAGTGATCCAGTGTTGGGCAAATCAGAAGTGCAATATTTGATATGGAGTTGTGGTTTCAGGTTTGTAGTGCAATGAATGTCTCGAGTAGCAGTGCAAGTTTTGCTTGCACATCTGTGTGCAAGTATAGGTTTATTAGAGGCTAAGGTATCAGTGCAGTTCTGAGTAGATAGGGAATGATTGGTTAGTTAAGTTTAAGTATCAGTTACCTTGGCATTGTATATGGGGTATTGACACTTTTGATATTTGTTGTGGCAAGGTGTCCTAGTATGAGTATTGGTTTAAGGTAGTCGTATGACACTGTTGAGTATTAGATATAGTGTTAATAGTTGGTTTTAGTTAATATATTACTAGCAGCTATATATCTATAAAATAGAGATAAGTTAACTTATATAATTAAGTATAAGTTATTAGTGTTATTAGTTCGAGAGATCAATTAGTGTAGTGTATATATGTTAGTTAGTATATATAGATACATAAAGTATTTCATTGTATAGTTATTAGTGTTACTTACTATAGTAGCTAGTGTTGACTTATGGTAGCTAGTTAATTACTCATATGAGCCTAAAACCTTAGTGTGGACCTAGTGAGCTAGAAATGGACCTAGAAATGGCCTAAAAAATCATATTAGTGCATTTTTAACTCATTTATCATCCATTACACATAAATGACATTGATACTTAATATATAGGACTGTGTGACACCAGCTTGGGCATCGAGAGACGCACCTTGCTCAGGACCTCAGGCGAGTACATCTCTCTGTTAGTTTTTATTTCATGATAGTGTATATATCACTTGTTCCAGAACTGCGTACTTGATGCTGACACTTGGTTACACGGACTGGTACTATATGGATCCCGTCAGGAGATGCTATCCCTTACCGTGTTCAACGGGTACTCATTCACATGTATTTTATCGTGTGCATCGGGTATTGATTTTCATGTGCTTCATGTGCACTCACTATTTCGTGTGCTAGAGTGACTATATCGTATTCATGTACGTAATGTGTCGTGATTGGATCTATGAGTATTGGTTGGGGAGGAAGAGTATAAGTTGGTTATATGATCAAGCCCTATTTATCTCATGTGCATGTCCATTATACACCTCACGTATAATCGAGTTACTTTTATACCTCATGTGCAACCTAAGCCGATCACATAACGAACTTGCACTCTAAACCACATAGCTATTATTCATGTTCTTCTACTTGCAGTTTATTTTCATATTTTCAGTATTTACTTTCCAGTTCCTTATCGTGATTATTTGCCTGCTCACCTGTATTTCCATTTCTTCATACTTGTGCATCTTGTATCTTTTCTATTACTCGTTATATATGCTTGATTATGTATTTGAAACTGCTTTCAGAGGTATGTACTTCGCTCCAATCTTGACTGGATATATTTTTCAGATGATTGGCTAAAGGAGTTGTGTCCTACTTATTACGGACCGCAGGACGGCGTTCCATTAGAGGATACTCATTTAGAGCAGGATGACTTAGTAACAGAGTTTGAGGAAGTTTAGATTATTTGTGTAGACTTGTATTAGACTTCTATTGAGGTTTTTGGCATGTATATATTATTTCAGTCTTGTAGATATATTCTGACTCTTTCTTTCGTTATTCCATTCGTGCTCTATCTTCCTTAGTTTGCATTACGATTGAGTATAGTTATATTTATCAGATACCATATTGTTCCTCCGTTTGGAGTTGAGGTGATTGACAGATATCATATATATATATTGTTTGAGATGTTTAGTTAATAGAGTTAACCCAGACAACGTTCTACCGTCGATGTTGCGGCGTAGGCTGGATGTACCCACGTACTCGTGCCCGAATAACAGGACTACTCACTGTACCTGATATTGGTTCAAGGGAGGACCATTGACCAGGAGAATATCAGGTACAGTGAGTAGTCCTCGGAACATTATGGGATAAGTACCCGGAACCAATGTGGTCTAATATTTGTTCTTGATCAGAACATTTCCTGTGGGAGGATGGCTTTGAAGCCTTAATGAGTTCTCGGGCAGAGTGAATGTCCGACGTGCGAGGAAGCACCAGTAGTTACAGCACTACAAGGGACTTGTATCACATGCTACAGTGGCGTGACACCACACGAGGGAGTAAACCTTGGCTTTGGGCCATATCGCAACGGCGGTAGCACCGCACATAGGCAAGTAGCCTAATGCTGAAAAGAAATAGAGAGTGGTCGTACAGCACTACAAAGAGGCTTGTGACCTCATGCTACAGTGGGTGACACCACATGAGGAAGTGAACCTCGGCTTCGAGACATGTCACAGCGACGTAGCACCGCACGGAAGCGCAAGGCTTCATGCTGGGAGGTAGTACAACACTACAAAGAGGCATGTGACCTCATGCTACAGTAGGTGACACCACATGAGGGAGTGAACCTCGGCTTTAAGCCATATCACAGCGGCGTAGCACCGCACAAGAGCGCAAGGCCCCATGTTGTGTATAGTAACGGCACTACTAAGAGGCATGTGTCCTTATGCTACAGTGGTATGACACCACAAGAGGGGGATCCTCGGCCTTGGGCGGCCATGTCATGCGGCGTAGCATCGCACAGAAGCGCAAAGCTTCATACCAGATAATAAACTCTCTATAGTGGAAGAACTCACCTAAGTGTATGGATAGAGATGTAGACCGTCTCTTGAGGGAAAGCTTGTAGACGTCCAAGATACATACACTGAGACCAGGTCAGCACATGGCCTTTAACGTGCGACCGGATGGCACAACTGAGGTCATTGTGTGAGTGGAAAGAATAGCAGCTATGGTGCAGAATTCAAGGCTTAGTCCATTCTTGTATCGTACTGTTGTTTGACCCATGCGGGAAGATTCAAGTCGTCGGCGACATCTATCATAATGTATGATGGCAGTCATTGTGAGGAATACTCAACCATATATTGTGATATATGTGGGAGATTGTTGGTGTTTTCCACTTAGCTTTGGGAGTTTTAGTCCCACATTGGAAAACCACCAATGTGTATATCTCAATATATAGTTATGCTTAGTATTGGTATATGCACATTGGGTGGAGGCCCATGTGGATTGACTTTCCTAGAGGGATCGTGTGAACTACATTATGACAATCTTTGTTTTGTCACCACCTTTGAAAAGTTTTTCTTAGAAGCTAAGCCCTGAAGGGTCTTAGCGACTCGGACTCGGACATGGACTCAAGGGCGCAAAGTGACGCTTTGTTGGCGCACTTTGTACTTAGCACGTCAGCATCGTCGCATGACACTCGTGCGCTCCTTTATGCGCGAGTTGCATGCACGGTTGCTAGTTCGGGCGCATGCGGCCTGGCGCTATGTGGCCAAAGCGCTATGCGTCCCGGCACTATGCGTCTAGGCGTTATACGGCCAGGGGTTATGCGGCCTCGCGTTATGCGGCCAAGGACTATGCAGCCAAGGTCTTTGTGGCCATGCGCTATGCGGCCTGGGGCTATGCGGCATGTCGCTATGCGGCCAGGTTTGGATGAGCGAGTTACATGTGGAGGGGACAGGGTCTGCCACAGGCGGCGCTTGCGGCACTGTCTGCTATGTGCAGTACAGCGCGCAGGCGGCGCGTGGCTCTCTGTGCCACGCGGCTGCAGCTTTCGGCGCCTGGCGGCGCTGTCTGCGCAGTGCAGTACATCGCGCAGGCGGCGCGGACAAATTTGACACCCATATTTTGGGAGATCTGGTCGGTCAGCGCATATGCGGCCTGGAGTTTCCTCAGGCCGCATAGATGTTTTCTTCTATTTATAGAGGACCTCTTTCATTTGAGGAGAGAAACAGATGGAAAAACCGAGAACATCAGATCATATGCGGCCCAGAGTGTCTCCCTCTCGCATGGTATTCTTTCGAATATTTTTTCGAAGGTGACATTAAGCGTTCCAGAAGTTCATTATGAACTTGCTGGTTCCTGGGGCCAGATCGTCTGTACGACGAATCTTGCTTTGAGCAACGATGGTTTTGACCACACCAGCAAGGAGCTTTCTTCAGCCTTTCCTGTGCTTCGTTTTTTCTCATTGCAGCGTCTGTGAACGTAAAGAGAAGAACGATTTCTTGTTGCTTGTTGTAATCTTCATTATCTTCGGAGTTTGTTTTAACATGTTCTTGGTTCATGCTTCGTTGGAATCGAGAAATATCAGATGATGGACTCTTGTGTGAATCTCTGATCTCGACGACAACTTGGGTTCCAGTAGAGAGCGGACCTTCGGGTCTTGCTAGTAGCTCTGCTATGGCTCGCGTTCTACCATCTTTGATCCGTCTCGGGACTAACACCCTATAGTCGGTGCCAAACCACCGTGGAAAGGAATTGGATCGCCTCGCCTAACAGAAACTCGAGAAGTCGCTATCTTGCCCACTCCCTTCTTCTGCAACCAGGCCCCTCTAGCATGGGTCACCTGAATACTGCCCCTAGCACCTTTGCCTTAGAACTTGGACCGTCGCACCATCGTCCAGCCATTCTCCTCCTCACACGTGCCATCTGGAGGACGAGCTTGGTCCTTTGCTACGTCTTCCTCTCGAGAAGTATCGCCTGTCCCATCTCCTCCAAAGCAGTATCGCCTGTCCCATCTCCTCCAAAGCAGTATCGCCTGCCCCATCTCCTCCAAAGCAGCAACCATCGCCTAGCATTATGCTTTATATATATACACACACACTAGAGAAACAACATAGCATTTTATTTATGTTATAATTTGTTGCATGGTTTTGCATCTAGCTCTGAAGTGTGATCTACAATCCAAAACTTTTTAACTAAAATCAAGGGTAGCTCCTAAATGAGTAAATATTACTAGATTTTTGAACCGGTAAATACAAGATAATTAAGTGCTATACTTCACAAGTAAAGGAAATTTTACATTGAATTTTAAATGATAATACTAATAAAATTAGTAAAAACAACAACAAAGTATTTATCCTCTATTTTTAGGATTGGCTATTTGAATCATTTTCTTCCATTCAGCTCTATTAAGAGCCAAGTCCTTCTAAGACTAACAAAAAAACATATCATTCTTTCAAATACCGATCCTTGTTCGTTAATTCGTTTAGACCTACCTCTGGTCTTAGTAGCCCCTTTTAACTACTATCTTATCACTTCTTTTTACTTGAGCATCTGTACATGTCCAAACAATTTGAGATAATTTTCTCTCATCTTGTCTTTAATTGACGTTACCTCTAACTTCCTACGAATACGTTCATTTTTTCATCTTTTAATGTTTAATTACCCATCCATCTTAGCATTTTCATTTGTGCTATATTGATTGTTTTAAACATGTTTCTTAATTGTTCAACTCTCTTATCCATAAAGCATTGATTGTCTTTTAGTCATCTAATAGAATCTTCCTTTCAACTTTATTGGTTTCTTTGGATCACAAAATACTATACAAGCACTCATCTATTTCAACCATTATATTTTAATTATATGCATAATGACCTTCCCAATATCTCTATTATGATGAATGATTGATCATAAATACTGAAAACTATCATTCATAAGCATCTTATCAACCAACATAATATCATAAGCAAACTTCATACACCATGAAACCTCCTTCTGGATATGTTTAATAATATCATTAATAACTAGCGCGAAAAGGTGTGGACTTAATATTGATCATTGATCTAAGCCAATGGTAATAGAAAATACTTAATTAAATTATCAATGGTTTGTACTGCCATCGTGAGTCGATCATACATATCCTTAATAATCTCAATATAGCTACTATGAACTTCTTTCTTCTCCATAGCTTACCACATTAACTCCCTAGGAACTATATCATAAGTTTTATCTAAGTCAATAAAATCATATATGAACCCCAATTTTTCTCTCTAAATATTTCAATCAATCTTCTTAATAAGTAAATGGCTTTCATAGTAGAACTTTCCGGCATAAAACAAAATTGATTATCTGAATCCCTAGTTTATTAATATTTGCTCAAGTACTTCTTCCATAGCTTGGGTTGTGTGTGTGTTGTGTTAACGTATTATATTTCTTTTCATTGTCAATCCCAAGCCCGAGAAAACAAGGGTTGCGTTAGGTAACGACAATCAGCATAAAACATCGTCGAATCTCTATGAAATGAATCATTACATAATACACTAACAAAATTATTAACCACTGAACTAATTGCTACTTTAATGTTAAACTTGTATTATTCATGTAATCAACATGCTTTTAAGCTAACATATTCTTTAAAAAAAAAAGAATTAAAATAATACAATAGTTGTACTTATTCTTCTATAACTCAATGAAGAGAGTACCACTAGTTAGTGTAGTACATAACCACCAGTCTGGTTACTACTTTATTTTAACAATTGCTTGCGACTCCAAAGTGTTATATGCATGAACATTGTTTCTGAAAGTAAACAAAAAATCAATTTATGTGCAATTAATTTTTTATACTTTATTATAAAAAGAATTAAATCTTGGATCTAAATGTTTATTATTTATGATTTTTCCTCTCTCAATAGCTTTATATTGTGGAAAGTTAGAAATTTTCATACAAATCTTGTGAAAGACTGAACCACAAGTGGTATTACATCAAATAATACTTGCTAATAAGTTCTGACAGCAGAGAAAACTGCTAATAGCAAGCTGCTAAAAAGATGGCAACAAAATTACTAATGACATAGCAGGGCTTTATGAGAAGATAGCAGTAAGAACTGCTGAAATTTGCTAATTGATTAGCACATTCGCTTGTTGAAGTGATGAAGATCATCGTTGCTCAAAGCGAGATTCGACCATCTCCGTCGATCTGCAAGGTCTGAAGAACTTCTGGAACGCTCTTGTATCTCACCATCCTTCCTCGGATAAAGCACTAACGTATTGGAACAAAGGTACTCTGAAACAAAAAGCAATCAGCTGCTCGTAGAGGATTCTCTCTATTCTCTCGTATTTGCTACGTGCAGGAGCATACAATATATAAGGAAGCAATCCCTTGATCGTCGGTAACCATCCACTAACAACGTGGGCGGAAGACCAGGAAGTAAATCTATATTCAATAGGACACTTGCTAACAGTAACTCCCTATTCAATAGGGTAGTTACAAAACTGAATAACCTTGGAAAATGCTCTTGAGGAGCAACCTATAGAACAGCCGCGAAGCTCCTGCGCATCATCCGCAGAGCTGCCATCAGGCTACCTCCTGCACATCATCCGCGGAGCTGCCATCAGGCTACCGCGTAGCTTCAGTGGCGCTACTCATGCGCATGATGCGTACGTGCGAAGTGCATAATCAAAGCACCAGTTTGTGCCCTTCACCTACGCTCATGCCCAAGTCCGAGTCCGTGCTGGGCCCTCCAAGAAATTTGTGACAAAACAAATGCTTATTGTTGAACCCTAACCACGAGGAAAAAAAACCTCACCAAACTAACCACTTGAGCTAACACACCACGTGTACAACTGTACAAGTCAGTAAATGATAGTTCAAATATTGAAATAAATACATTTGGGATTTCCCTCAAGATGGAGAGGTGAAACCGGGTCACTAAAGACCAAATTCAATAAACCCCGACACTTTCATCATTCAAATTGAAATTTCCATACCTCTAAAATGTTAGTGTTTTGCAATCAGGAAACATATCCAGAAAAATAAGCATAGTTGGAATATGATAAAAAAGAAGAGGTAAGATTAGAAATGAATGCATTTGTGAGAAGATGCAGGTTTCCTCAATTGAGGTAATGAACCAAGTGAGGACCAACAAATATCAAAGAGTGTGTGGATTGTTTGTCGCTCTCCAATGGCTGAAGAGGCCTTATCGCGGTCAACTAAACTTTAGAAAGGAGATGCCCCTTAACAGAACAAAATTGGACTTGTATAAACCCCAAAAAATTCGGGAGAAAGACTTTATTGTTGATATTACTGTTGCTGTTAATGTTGCAGTTGTTATTGTTGTTGCTGTTGTTTTTCTTGGAGTGCATTCTTCCATGTTCACATCAGTCCAAAGACAGCATGTATATAGTCATTATTATATTACATGTCAATGGATCAAGAAATCATTACGATGTGTCAAAGTAGGGAAAAGATTAGCACAAACCTGACAGTAATCAGCATGATAAATCAAGAATATGCCGCATCTGGCTTTGTTTCCTCTCTTGATACATGTAGAACAACTGCCACATCAAGAGATCAACAAGTCCAGTAAAAGCCGTCAGTGAGCAAGTTGTTACCTATAATCAACTTCTATCATCAAATCTCCATTATCAAATCATAAATTACTGCTGATCTGGTTCAACAGGAACTTCGTCACGTATGAAGTATAAACCAACAAAATCTTTTGTCAATTTCAATATTGAACAACTGTCTTCATAACTCTACAATGGAGTGCTATTTCCAGAAAGAAGACGAGATAAAAAGCCGGTGCCATCAATATCATCATCCTTATTGTCACAAGTGCTTAAATTGCTAATAAGAGACCAATGAGTCTCAAAGTTAGGTGAGTGCCCAGCTTTTTGCATTTCCTGCATGAGTTCTGAAGCCTCAGCGAGATTATTTGCAGCATAAAGCTTTTCAATCACATAGTTATACATACTGGCAGTAGGAGTTGGACCAAACCTTAGTATTTGTCCCAAGAAATTTCTGGCATCATTAGTTCTACCATCATCACAGAGGCCACAAATGAGTGCATTGCAGGAATCCAATCTCGGCTGGAGGTTCTTGTGCACCATTTCAGCATGAAGGTCAAGAGCTTGATCAAATGCCTTCTGAAGGGAAAGCCCCTTGATGACAAAACTATAACTGGTATCACTTGGACAGTTACCTTTTTCTAAAATCAAGTTCAGCAGATGAACAGCCTTCTTTATGCTCCCTTGCTCACAAAAACTTGGAATCAGAAGGTCATAATTAATGTTTTTAGCAATCATGCCCTTTAGTTCTAATTGATCCAAATAGACTTCTGCTTTGCGGATCCCGCCACACAAAACAATGGCCTCAATGAGTGCATATAGCGACACAGAACCATGCTTCCAGCCACTACATTCCATAACCTTATTCAACTCTAGTGCTTTGTTAAGCTCTCCTTTACCACATAAGTAACTGATTACTGTTCTGACATTTCGCTTGTTTGGTGTCATATCTTCAAGTACCATAGTATTCAGTAATTTGACTGATCTGGAAACATCTCCACATTTGTAATACCCATATATGAGAATATTGTAAGTATACTGATCAGGACTTATATGCTTCTCAAGCATATTTTTCAAAAGAGGCTGAACAAACAGACTGTTTCCTGACTGGAAGAGCCAAAACAGCATAATGTTGCATAGCACTAGTGAATCTGATTCACTTTCAACTTGCATCAGCTTTTTAAGGCTCAAAGCACCACGTAGATGACCATAAGCACAAAACAGTCTTACCAGGCTCCGGTAACCGGTGATAGAGAGATCAAAGTGATATCTTAATGTGACACAAAGTATCTCAAGAGCCTTTCCTAGGTTATTAGCATGACAATATCCTCGTACCAAGGCATTTAAAATATTCCCATCTGGGAAGCACCTATTTAACAGCATTTCTTGCAGGTCAAAGAATGCTTCTTTCATCTTCCCCATTCTGCACAATTCATTTAACAATGTGTTGTATACAAGATTGGTCGGTTCAGATTGTGCATTTAAGATACTATGCTTTAAACTCTTGGCTTTTTCAGCACTATCAAACCTGAAAAGCAAAGGTGTTATGAGTTGATATACATTTACCGTCAGAGTTATGTTCTTCTGTAGCAATTCATCAATTATTCCAAGTGCTTCCTTAGTCTTTTGTTCCTTTAAGAACCCTTCAAGAAGATTAGCAAATGCTTCATTATCCACAGCAATACCCCTCTGAAGAATCTCCTTCACCAATACATACCCAACAGTAGAAAAGCCAGCGGCACATAGCTCCTTGACAATGTTGTTGAACATAACTGAAATTAAGTCACTGTCTAGGTAATCCATTACCCTGTCAAAAAGCTCTAGCACTTCTTTGATCATTCTAGACTTGCATAGAAAAGTTGTGAGTACCTCAATCTCCTTATGTCCTGGTAACCATGTTCTTACTTGTGTCAGTTCCAAACATTCTTGAAGTCCATCAACATTCTTCTCATTGCAGAAACCAAGTACCAAAGCAGTGTATGAATCACTCTCAAGTGGTATATGTCTTCCATCTAACCTACCTAGTAACAACCTCGCAATGGTTGCCATTCCATTTTTGCTTAAACTTTGTATCAGCAAATTAAGAGTTTCATGGCCAAGCCGATGGGTCAATTCGGGTATCTCGTCTAATAAATAGCGTAACGTTTTCATCCGTGTGGGCGATGCACATAGAGATTTTAAAAGTTCAGAGTAACTTGATAAAGATAGGTATACTCCCCACTGGAAAGCTTCATTTTTCACCCTGAGAGCAGCTTCTGTATCACCCTTACAACACTCAGTAAGTATAAGAGAATCAAAATCTGGAAGCATTCCATTGTCTAGAATCATTTCTAATTTCTTGTCATACTCCTCGACATCAGTTTCTAAGTATAGTCCATTACCAAGTGCATCAAAGAACTCAGTTTTGGCTAGTCCTGCACTATTATCTCTCTTCACCAGCACGCCTTCAAGACCTAATAACATAAAAGCTCTGGAGAGAGCATCCTCCATAGGAATCAGAGAAATCATACAAGAATTCATCATTTCGCCAACAAACTTCTTGACTTCATCAAATTTTCTATGCTTACAGTATCCAGCCAACATAACTTTGAATGTCGATTGTTCCGGAATCGTACCCTTTTCCACCATCTCCTCAAAAATATTTCCTGCACAGCTATGCATTCCCTCCTTCATAATCCCACTAATAAGTGCATTATATGCATTCACTTCCATTTTTATGCATCTAGAAAAACTCTCAGATAAATAAACGAAAGCATTTCTAAACATTCTTTCTTTACAACTATGTGAAATGAGAATCCCAAAGGTCGTAGCATCAAACTCAAAGCCCAAATCCTCCATCCTCTGAACAATCAACGATGCCTCTTCGACACCCAGATCTCTACACAAAGAACCCACAACCTTGTTACAAACACGAGGTTCAGGAATGTACTTCCATTCTTCCAAAAAGTTCAGTATATCCCCGTAATCCTTCTTTCTACAATATCCTTCCACAACTGCAGAAAGAGCCAATCTGCTCGGTTCGACACCAACACTCTTAACTCTTCTAAGCACATTGACGGCTTCGAGAACCCTCCCATTCTTACTCAGCGATCCCACAACAAACTCCATGAATCGGTCTTCGGAACTCGACCCTCGTCCAACCGTAATCATGTCCATATACACTCTTAGAGCCAACTCCGCTTTCTCCGTTCCTGTCAATATCCTAAGAAGTGCCTTATAGCACAAAGACGACAGAATCAAACCCCGAACTCTTGCTACATCGTACAATCTAATCGAATCGTCAGCTCGGTAAGCATCAACGTAGCCTTGAATGAGCTCACTGAACAACCACCTATCTCCCGAGTCCAAGACTAAGGATTCTGCCTCCCGAAGCATGGAGGCTCGGAGGAGCATCAAGGCCACGATCCTGTAACTCATCGAGAGATGGCGGAAGCCCCGCATTTTCTTGGGTGCCCACATGAAGAAACTCCGTATGGAGTTCGGGTCGACGTCTGGTCCGGAACCCAGTAATATTTCGAGGAAATGTTGAGGTTCCAATGCGGAGACACGCCAGAAGCGGCGTGTGGTTTCCGGGCACAGGTGTATGTATTCCTTGAGGATATCCTGAAGGGAAGATGTTTCAGCAATGGCGGCATCGGCATTGCTCGTGCTATTATTGCTCCAGAGGTGAGAGTAGTGGGAGACGATTGAAGCTCCAATGCCAGAGAGTGGTTTTAGTGGGGTTTGGGGAGTTGTGGAGAATGAAGTGAAGGTGTTCGATGTTATGTCTGAACGACGCGGGATGGTCTGAGCATATAATTTGGGAGGCCTTTGGACAAGTCGACTGAGTAGGAGCCCCCGTCTCATTCCATATGCATATAGCCGGACTGCTGCTGCTGCTGCTGCTGCTGCTTTTTTCAAGGGATGGAAACTATAGTGACAAAGTGAGGAGAAAGCAGAGGGTTTTTTTTTTTGTTTTTTTTTTTTGTAATTTACGTGTTTATATGGATGTTGGTTTGGACCCCATCCGGTTAACCTGACCTGACTTTTGGGACGGTAAGACCCGAGCCTCAAAAGGTTAACCTGACCTGACCTGACCTGATTTTGTGCACATAAAATCCTGTCTGACCTCGCCACGTATATGCTAAAATTTTAGATATTGTTGTAGTCGGGGCCGTCCAGAGGGGTGGGTTCGATAAACTAATTTTGATTGTCTTTTAATCGTTATTGTAAGTCGACTGGCCCTAAGTTTATGGGAGTCCGAAATGAACTCCCCCCCCCCCCCCCCCCCCATGTATAATGTAAAAAAAAAATAAAAAAAAAAAAAAAAAGTAAATTAAAAAAAATGTTACAACTAAGAATTGAACTAAGGACCTCTAGTATACAAGTCTAACATAATAACTACTATACCACAATTATTTTGTGTTAAAAGATCCATGGTACATAATAGTTTTATTTTAGATACAAAATTATTAATATATTTATGTTTAAACTGATTTTTTGGGTCCTCCTGGTCTGTGGGTCCTGGGCGGACGTCATGGTTGTCCTGGGCCAGGACAGATCTTGATTGGATCACGCTGAGCCTGGACAGTTGCCCTAGAAGAGGGGGGTTGCCCAAGCTCGAAGTCTTGTCCGACTTACTCCATGGTCGGCCCTGGTTGTAGTCGGCAACGACTAAGGAAATTCTAAGAAACTTCTAGAGAGAGGGAATTATCTCTTGATGTATATCATCTCTAACTTTTCAAAGGATTTTTTTTTTTACATTTTATATACAACCAAAGGACTGTTACAAAACCGGATCTCAATGATCGGTTGGGAGAGAAATAAGGGATAGTGATCCCTCTTTAGTCAAGTTATAAAATTGCAACACTCCTCTATTGAGCACGCACAATTTAATATTTTTACCATTTTTCAGGGATGATCAGCATTGTCTTTAGGAATAATTAGAACTAGTTTTCAAAAATGATCAAAATCAGTCTACAAGAATGATCAACATCAACCTTCATGATAGATCATATTAACTCAAGTTTATAGAATTATACATATGTGGATGGACTTCACTATACCTTGATTCATAAAATCCAATGGAAAAATGTTGTAACCTAAGGAAAAAAGAGAGCAGATGTTGATACGTTTTTCAAGATATGAAAATAACTAGAAATATGACCATTCCAATGTGGATGTCTTGTAAAACCTTCTTAGGATGCAAACAAATCAGTGAAAAAACTCTCATAAGTTAAGAAAAAAAAGAGTACATTAAGGCCAAGTAGGTATATTTTTTGATACCCCCTGATTTTGACATTTATTCCAAAACTACGAGCGTTGTAATTTATAGAGTTTTTGCAATCTGAATGTCGCGAACGATCTTCTGGAAAGTTGAGTTTGGCAAAGACTTTGTGAATAAATATGTAAAGTTGTCATAGGATCGGATCTGCTTTACTTAACTTTTTTGATGTTGTTGTTATTGATGAGAAAATAATAACTTAAGCGCAATATGTTTGGTGTTGTCTCTCTTGATGTAGCATTATTTCATCTAGGCAATATATGCGACATTGTCACCGTATATAAATTGTCATTGGGATGTCATTGACGAAAGAGAAATTATAGTCCGAATATGCTCAATAACAACTTGGAAGAGAATTCATAATTAACAAATACTAGCCTAACTAAATCTTGGAACCGAACTTACTCATTCCCACGCAAATCCATCCTTCTTCCATCTATTTAGGAAGGGGACTTTATATAATAACTCATTATTCCTCTAATGTGCTTCTCTCTCTCTCTCTCTCTCTCTCTCTCTCTCTCTCTCTCTCGTGTTCAATTCTCTCAAAATCTGACCATAATTATCTAACTCCATCTCCTTGTCCTACCCATGTCACCGACCAACAACAATCTCGGTGAGTCCTCTCCGACTCCTAACATCGATAGCTAACCTCGCGTATCCTTCCTCTTACCCATGTCCGTCTCGAACCACCTCCAGTCAACCACTAGCACCTGACTGCCATAGTTTCCACCGTGCCTTCATTCTCAACGCGTTAACACCACCCTCGCTAAAAGCCATGATCCCCGACCTCCTCTCTAAACTCTGGCATATCAATCGAGAAAGGAGACCAACGTCTGCCAGCCTCTTATCACCCAGAGCGGAGACAATCACCACAAACTAGAAGACGCCTACATTACGACATTACTTTCATGTCGTCGACCGTCATGACCTCCTACCATTTTCTTTGTGAGTCCACCAGAAGCTTCCCATCTTGTCTTTCGTGCCTTGTCGTTCTGTTGATTGCGAATAGACGTTGCAACAGTCTGATGCCACCCCCCTCCTCCTCCGTTGGCTACTAATCGCAACAACTAGGACACTGAACCTCACTTGTCCCGGCTAGGCCAGACCGCCTTTGGTATGATGCTTCTCAACTACCCGTAAAAAAGGAGATGGGAAAGGTACAATGGCATTCATTGAAGTATGGAGAGTTATGGATGAGAGGTTCATCTCATTTGTAATTGAAATTAATTTAAGTGAAAGCAAAGAAGAAGTTCCCCCCAATATTCTTTCTAAACAGCACAATCATATCATGTATGATTTTGTATTGACCCCCCTTCCTCAAAATGAGTAATTACAAAACTTATTATAAATAAAATTTTTAAATATAACCTATAATATACAATTGATTAATTGATTAAGTAATAATAAATACTAGAAAATTAATATGCTTTTAAATCAAATATATGTTGTTAGACTTTTGGGGATTATTGAAAAACTTGGGATAGACTTTGGTGTCGTGATCTCATATGGAAATTAGACCCAAAAAAAACAATTATACCATGCCATTGCACAATATTTACATGTATAGATATTTTTATGTTGTTTTTCTGCCTATTATATTTCTGCTTATTGTCATCACATGCTTCATGTCTACGTAGTATGTCACACGTCCATTACTTGCTTCATATATTTTGTTTGTCACACACAATTCCCTAAACAGACAATTATACCATGCCTTGTACTCATTCCATGATAAAGCTTGATTAGTCATAGGTCCCGTATTACTTGAGTATGCTTATCCTTGACTTGACTTGACTTGTAGTCCTTATGCGAGGATATCGTTATTAGGCATTGGCTACTGTGTCCACTATCGATTGGGAGACCCCCACTGGCTACGATAGGGATCTGTTCACTTGACCACTCTCGAACGAGAGTCCCTCACTGGGCTAGAGACTTACTATAGACTAGAAGATCTTCACCGGGCTACTTTTTATCTGTAGACTGAGATATCTTCATTGAGATACTTTTTATAGGACCGTTAGTACCTCACTGGATTGCGATTATTATCTGATTTATTTGTAGCCACGACTAATATCGTTATTCTCAATGGCATGCCACCATCTTATCTGTAGCTATTTTTCGTATTTAGTTTCTTGTTTTTTCTTGCATGTTATTTACTGTTATATTCGACATATATATTATGTATCTTGCTAAGTTCCTCCGAGGACCTGGTTTTTTTTTCCAGGCATTTGTTGTGCTCCATCCATAAGATTATGTTGATGAGTATTTCTACAGGATTCAGTTATCACTAGTGGTACCTTTTTTATCTTCTTCCATATTTTATATATTTGTACCATGATACTCTCTGCTGTTATAGCCTAGTTTTATAGACCTATATTATTTTTTTGGGTCTATTCGAACATATATGTCAATGTCACGTCCCGATCTCCCGCATAAATTGTCTGTCCCCGCTGGGCACGAATTAACGCTCCAACGCTCCTGCGGGACGCTCTTTCCCATCTTGACGTGATGTCGCACGAGCACAAGCTGCGCCCGTGCAAGGCTATGATCCAAGGCTATGATCCGAACTGGCGGTAAGATATCTAAGCCACAGAGTCGCACAGATAGTCCGAGTGCAGCGGAATAAGAAATGAGCATGTGATTGGTAACGAGTTCACAGAGTCGTCAATAGCGGAAGTAATGAATAACACAAGTATAGAAGTAAAATAAGCACTTTATTGATCCTTCACAAGTATTACAAGCAGCGCTAGGCCGAGATTATAAGTCGCTCAAGCCCTCTCTCGAAACAGTAAAAATGTGCCAAGTGGCTATATTTATGGAATGACACATAGGCGATGTTCCAACATTGTGTCTTGTATATGCGCTTCAGTTCCGGACTCAACGTTCCAAGGCTCCATAGAAAACTCCACGCCTTAGCACGCACGAAGGGGTTTTTCGCATCGAACGAGGTTCTCCCACACCCTGCAAGCAATCTGGTGGGTTATCAGTACATGAATGCACTAGTGGAGACGCTTCTTGCCCACTCGATAAATCCAAACATGTTATATAGGTTCCCTGCACCATCTATTAAGTTATCTTTCTAGTCTTGTCTTAGGATCAGTTTCATGGTAATGATGTAAAGCCTAACTCGTGTGGTAGTGAGTCGTGCGATATATGAGTAACACGGCAAGACTTACCAACTTATCATTCTTCCTTCCCTGTCCAAGGCAACCAAGTTAAACCAAGCAAGAATGTATATATATAATCCAAGGGCAGTAGCATAAGCAAATACGAGTGTCGTGAGCGATGTTCTGTTTCAGGTGCATGAGTTATAGAGATTATCTAGCAGTGTTGCAGAAGATGTTCAATTGTTCAAATATGTACTAGTGTGCACATATGTCTAATACTGATATTCGTTCATTTGTTACAAGTTACTCGATGTGATACAATGACTCGCACGCGGATTGCCGCTAAACGGTGATGACTTATCTATATGAACATGAGTCGCTAGCATAGCCATAAAGAATGGGTTATAGTCTTTGACGATGATGGTATGCAACAAAAGTACACAGTGCGGTACAAGCCATCCCGTCCAGTACACGAGACTATCAGCTTTTTGAGCAAGGATGGCGCGGCGTGAGCGAAGACGCCATCCTGCTCGCACACAAAAGGTTACACGAGTTCCATCCGGATCGGATCGGCCCCGGTGCCCCAGAGACCGTCCGTGGAACGAGATCCAAAAATCTTTCTTGTTCAACAAGTTATCCACGACATGCAAGTCTTGGGTCTTCCAGATTCACAACATGACATGATAATTTTTTATTCTTATTCTGAACGAGTATTGCTCCACAAGCTGTGATTCTTGCTTTACTTGACATGATTCTCGTTCAGAGTTAAACTTAACTTGATGCATTCCCCTGGTTCGGGAACTGCCTTGGGACCTAACGGTCCCGTATACTTGCAGGTTCATATTATATAGAAGAACTATTTGATAGTCTTCTGGCTAACTAGATGCATGCACGATACGGATAGTGTTACTTGATTGTGGCATAAATTCATGTGGCAAGCATTGAAATGAGGCAGACAAGTACAAGCTACAATGTAAGCAGGCAAGCATGCATTTTATATGAAACATAAGCATTTACGTTGGCACGTTTTAAGGGCTAGTACGAGGAGTGAAGCCGTACAGGGATATACCGAACGACATAATCTAGGGGACGAGCAGTATAAACAAGTGAAACAGTGCACTACAAAAAGTATATAATGATCTACTCGAGGTATAGCGGGGTCTACTTGCACGAAGCTAAGGTAGCATGTGAGGGTCCATTTATAAGCCAAGTTTCATTTCCATGTTCTAACACAAACAATACAAGATGGGATTATTCCCTTAGCTAGGTTCATTGTATTCTTTATTAGCATGCAAGGGTGATTCACCTAGCGACTAGGATGTATCGTCCATATTTTAAGTGTGTTGGCTAAGCAAAAACAAGTTTATCGTAGCCACCCACCTTAGCGATGATTCGTCTCGGTCGAGCGATACTCCGAACGAGCTTTTGAAAGTCTAAGTCTGAACTCCTGAAGGGCCAAGTCTGAAAATCATTTGCCTCAAACGAGTCTTTTCGCTGAGCAAAGCGGGTCGGGTCGTTGCACTTGTGTCGTTTGAATCGGCTGCCCGCTTGAACGGAACGGGTCGTTACAGTCAATGGGCTATAGACTATGAAATATATTGTTCATTCTTAATGCTTATTCCTCATGTGGATTGAGATGCATATTAGTGGTGATAATGAATATAGTTAGGTTGACCCTATTCTTGACAGCATATGCGTATTCGAGTTGGATCGGAGTCCACTTGATACGTAGCTAGCCATTGCCACGGCTCATAGTCCTATATATTTTGGGACTGGGCATGACACCCTACAACGGAGCATGGTTGAATGTCATCATACTTTATAATTTTAGTGGCTACTAAATATGCAAATATATAATCAATGATTATCTCACTTATGTTCCATAACTCGTTTAAGCTAGTATACTTAGGGAGAATTCATAATTCTCGGATATGAGATTTTGTGCACTCGTTTCTTCCAAGACGCTTCCATGATCGGAGATGCCAATTCCTCCTCTTATGGCGAAAGGAATAATTTGAATTAAGGAGTCTGTTGTGCTTCAAGCCGATGCCATATCATTAGCTAGCCATCATTGTACCGTAACATACTTTAGGGTGTGGCACACTGTCATTCATGGACAACACTGCGTCGTCCTTTAGGGATGGCATTTCCTTCGGGGGGATTTAACATGACGTTTATCCTTGCAGGCACATTTGTAGCATGTATATGTGATATTGTCAGTTTTGTTAGATCAAAGAATGCGTTTAGCATATTTATGTTATCATCTGAAGATTTAGGATCCTCCGTACTTCATTATTATATCGGTCATACAAGTATACGAGATGAAATATAGTGGACACAAACCACGTTAATTCACATCGTTGTTAAGGAATGATGATGTTCTTATGTCCCCCTAAAGACGGGAATATTGTCTCATCAAAGTGATAGTCTGTAAATATTGTGGTAAAGATTGCATGTCAAGAGCTCTAAATTTTGAATTATCGATGATGAGTCATAACCTACATAGATTATTATCGCTATATATATAGTTCCCCACTACTGACGTTGCGTTGACTGTAGGCTATACCGAGCAAAAGTATAAAATCATCTTGGAAAAACCTTATTGGTATCGATTGATCGGGGCATACAGATTGAGATTATTTTCAATTAATGGATTGACGATGATGGCTTAGTCCTAAAATGCAGTGAATTGTGCTTGGCGAAGGAACTTTATATAAGATTTTCTTCGCCTTCCTTTTCATTATTGTTTTGTTGGACGTTTTTGCTGCTTGATTTTGATGGATGTATTTTCGTGTCATTTTCGATGATTGGTTTCGTTGTTTTCTTTCATCAAATTTCACATTCATTCCGAATATTGAGAGAAGGAGAACGAAGTTTGTTGATCGGGTGGTGCAATTTTAGGTGGACGCATATGCGAGATGTGGTCGTCGTGTGAGGCTCCTCTTTCTCTTGAATAGATTTATTTCAGTGAGTGAATTTGACTTGCAATTGGCGGTCTTTTATCTTTACGCCTTAACAAAAGATCTCTTGTCTATTTTAATTGTTGTGTTCCTACGATTAATGATAATGTGACAACAAAGATAAATTAAAAGAGAGAAATTATATTCTACAATTATATAACTGCTACTTTACTTGTTTCAAGAATAATGATTGCATGTTCCTTTATTGTATGCTGCACAAAGAGAAGTATATATAAAATCTCATATGGTTTGTAATTGTTCGATTTGAAAGAAAGAAAAGAGCTACGGCTCTATCGAAAAAGAGAAAAAGTATAATTAGATGCTTGTTGTTTAACTGTCGCAATAGAAATATGTTATTCACGAGGCTTAATCAAAGATGGTATAACCAGAAGTTGAAGTTGAGATCATGAGTTCATACAAGAGTTTCCTTCATGATATCTCTCGATCTAACAAAAAGATAATATATAGGATCTGATTACAACTTGAAACAAGATAATAAAAGAATCAGAGAAAACTATCTTCTCGTACATCCTTGCAATCACAGTTTCAAACAGACAGAACAGAGTTATAACTCACAGAAGAGAGGAGGAAAAAGAAGAAGATACATTGCTTGCTGAGATGATAAAGATCACCGTTGCTCAAAGTAAGATTCGCCCCACACGATCTGCTCCCAAGAACCAGCAAATTTATGTAGAACTTCTGGAACGCTCGTTGTCACCTCTATCTGGACTCGCACGAATTCCCTGGACTTCAATAGTGGTGGCAGGAGCAACTCTCTTCGTCTCATAATTTTTGAAGTAAGTCCTCAAAGAGGCACGAAGAG
Source organism: Iris macrosiphon (assembly GCA_036927795.1). NCBI lineage: Eukaryota > Viridiplantae > Streptophyta > Magnoliopsida > Asparagales > Iridaceae > Iris > Iris macrosiphon. The sequence continues at coordinate 127,715,972 of JAYESA010000016.1, read as the reverse complement.
AGTATATATAGAGAGGGTGAAAACCCTAGCTGCCCAACAGGTACGGAAAGATAGGAACATATTAATTACGAATCCCTAAAAGATAGGCACGTATTTATTTCAAATTCCACAAAAAACGGATCTGAATAATAGACCATATCTTTCCATAACCGTTCAAATATATCCGCAGCAACGCATGCGGCAGCCCATGCGGCCTGTCCATGCGACCGCCCATGCGATCGCCCATGCGGTCGGCGCATGTGGCCGCGCATGAGAGAGCGCATCAAATATGCGCAAGCGCCACCGCCGATGCTGACGTGCTAAATGCGCCAACAAAGCGCCACTTTGCGCCCTTGAGCCCGAGCCCGAGTATGAGTCCGAGTCGCTAGCTCCTACGGAATAAATTCCAAGAGAATGACAAAAAGCATAAATACTTTCATTAAAGAATTAATCCTTCTTCGTTCTAATAAAATACTCTCACATGGCACCCATGTGCATCACACAACCCATGTGCACACCTCAACACAAGCAAAGCATTATATTGAGATACTCACTTGGTGGTGTAGCCAATATAGGACTATCTTTCATAGTCTAAAGGCAAAAATACCAACAATCCCCCACATATCTTAATATATGGGTTGAACGTTCCTTACAATGACTGCCCATCATGCATTAGGATAGATGTCGCTTCGACTTGAATCTTCCTGCATGGGTCAAAATAACTGTATTATACAAGAATAAACTAAGCCTTAAATTATGCACCATAGTTGTAATTTTTTTCACTCACAAAATGACATCAACTGTGCTTCCGGTTGCACATTGAAAGCCCTATGCACGCCTGGTTTTGGTGTATGTATTTTGATTGTCTACAAGTGTCATGCCCCAGTCCCAAAAATACGTAGGACTAAGACACGTAAGCATGCCAGCCGTATGGAAATGGCAACTCCAATATATGGAAACCAAATCCATACGTACGCTGTATTATGAATATCAAATCCACAAGTGGTATAATATAAGTCACAAGTCACAGGGTATAATCTAGATCTCATCCACGAAATTCAAATATGAATAGAATAACCAATGTTTATGAAACTAGATCTCAATAAGAAGTATCTAAGGATGATAGTTGGATGGAAACAAATCCACTACCAACTCAATGGGAAAAATAAAAACAATATAAGTATAACTCAATCAAACAATATAAGTACCAGCTTTCAATCACGGCTCGAAGAGAAGACATCCACGAGCATCTATAACCATCCAAATCTGCGCTCCTACAAATACTCAAGAACAGGTACACCTGGCAGCGGACCAGGTCCTCAGAGGGACATAACAAGATACTTAAACACATGCCAATAAAGTACTGAAATAAATATCTAATGGGTCGCCTAACCATCTATGTGAATGCAGTTTGAGAACAACTTTCTAACAAGTGAGCTATCTGGCTGAGAACTGGGATTGGCATGACTCTCTCGGAGAACCAGGGGCCTCAAAGGCATGTCGTCTTTTGAACGGCAGAGGCCCGCCAAGTAGTAAAGGGGTCATCACCGCCCGTATCTCCAGCGGAGCTTCCGGGTTACAGAAGGAAAAGTATAAAGGAGCTCAAATGCGGTACTTGTTGTTCTCCCCACCCCATGCTCTAAGCATGTCACATCCATGACACGATTTGGTTCATAGCCTATTCTTAGTACCCTAGCCCAATCCTGCAACCAAACAAGGACAAGGATGGGACCACCGTACTACAATAGGCTATGTTCCTAGACCTCTAATAACTGCTAAGTCCACTAGCATGCAAAGTTTCTAACAGCAGTTATTCCTAACGCACGGCCCACACGTACAGGAGGCCAACCCTGCACGCCAGTCCATGATCTATATGAGACTCACAACTCGTGTAACAACTGTGTCACAGCCGATGAACCTAAAGATGCTACATGATGATGGGGTAGTCTCATAAACAAGGTCAATGCAAATACATAAATAAAAATATACCGCGATGATACTGTCACGCGCATTTTATATAACAGTTAAAATATATGAAAAGACAGAAAATAAAGATGCATGCAACATATGGAATAAAAATAACAGTACAATGACAAGGTATACTTGCCTGGCAAGAAATCTGTAAAGTGTACGCGCCCAAATGTCAAGGACACGGAACCTGGAACTAAGGACTCCGAACAAACGTCTCTGGATGCTGAAATAAATATCACCAACGTTTCCGGAATGAGCAAAATAGCTAAAAAGCACATCCCTTTCGTCCAATTTGGACACAGGGGCAAAACGATAATTTCGGACAAAAGTGGGGTCCACGTGTGGCCCACTTTGCACCGAAAAGTGTGCCGAGGGTAACAGTCTCTAAATGAGACAAACTATAGGTCACACAACTCTAAATGTCAATACGAACCCAACGGTATATCCAAATGTGGATTCCGATGAGCCGAACACAATTTTGTCTAAAAAGGTCAACTATGGGGCCCGCCAATTGGCAATTTGGTCAACCATCTCAGAATTGCGTGAAAATTGGGTCACAGGACCAGCGCGTTACCACGAGTCCAGTGGCATAAGTTTTGCCGCAATCTGACAAGCGTGCACAAAATACGCGCGAGTTCCACAAAAGTTGGGACACGGGGTGTGTCCGCGGATACGGCCTATTTTTGGCACGCACACGCGTCCGAATCAGTCCCCACGAATTTTTACGTGTCCGGTTACGCTGCGTGCACCGTTCGGTACACTTGGTACACGGCGGGGCGGTCCCGTTTGGCGGGGCGCGCTCCATTTTCCAACTTTTGGAAATCTAGAAAAAGTAGGTTCGCATAGTTTTTTGACGAATTTAATTATGTCCACAGCAGCTAATAATATAGGATTATTTAACAGAAAATAAACTAGGTCAAGTTTTCTACATGTATCAAAAAGAATCACCGAATTCGGATCTCTGTGGTGGGAGATACGAACTCGACAATATGGGTGGTCACCGCAATTTTCTGCGATTCCAGAATTGGGTCTGCTCGCGCCCACTTTGGACGCTGCTTTTCGCCTAGGGGTACACGTTTTTCGAGGTTGGCTATAATACAAATATGGAAGAGGGTTAAGGGGTGAGCATACCGGTGAAGACGGAACGGCGTTTGGTTGAGCGAGTCGACGGAAAACAACTCCGGAGCGAAGGTGTCTCGTGTGGGAATCTGCAGTGCGCGAGGTCGGAGTCGTCGGGATGGTTTGGACGGCTTGGCGGGGCTCTCTGGCTGCGGTGACGGCTCTAGATGAGAAGATGAGGTCTGGAGATTTAGGTTAGGATTTTTGAGATATATATATATATATATATATATATATATATATATATATATATATATATATATATATATATATATATATTTAATAGGGAGAGAGAATAGGTGTTGGTTTGGAATGGTTGCGGCCAAAAGGGGGGGTCGGGTCCCTGGGAGTTAATAAAAAGGCTGAACGGTTGAAGTCTTAGCAAATTTGCTAAGTTGAATGGTGGGCGGGTCACAGCAAGTTTGCTGAAGTGGGAATATAGCAAATTCCTAAGGAATGATTTAAGTATAGTAGTTGTTTTGTTATTATTATTATTATTAGTTAATCTTATTTAATTATTTCTTTTTCTTTCTTTTCTTTTCCTTTCTAAATATATATATATATATATATATATATATATATATATATATATATATATATATATATATATATATATATATTTGTGTATACATATATATTATATATATACTCATAAGAAAATTCATGTATTAGAATAATGCACACCATTAGGCTAGCAACTGCTTAAGGGGTCTCCTACATGGAATAAATTCTGAAAAATTCCTGATGGTCCCATAAGTCCTCTAAGTGCCCGAACACCTAAAATAAAAATTATCAAAAATCTATTTCTCCTATTTAGACCTAATTACTACAATTTAAATTAATAATTAATAAATAAAAAAGGTATATACGATTTTCTAGGAAGGGGGTTTTACATTCTACCCAACTTGTAAAAATTTCGTCCTCGAAATTAAAACTAGGGTAGGGTTTCTCTATCTAACCTTACTTGATTACAGTATAAAGAATTCTCCTTAAGTTAACATGGTAGTTTCTACCCAACTTAGAATTTATCCATCTATCATCTAAGGCTATACATCTAAGAAGGCTATGTCCCAATTTATTTAATCATGTTATTGAATCCTCAAAGTCCTTTAACACCAAACATATCCTCTATGATATGCCCTTAATCATTTATAAAAGGTAGTCACCAAACAATGTGATTGGCCTATGGGGAATATCTAGTACTATCTATATATCAAACTTATACCAAGCAAGATGTTTCGTCTTTTCGAAATAAGGAAAGACGTAGATCAATAAATAAGAGTTCAAGGGAGAAGTAATAGAATGCAAGTATAGGGATCAATGCGTTTCAAGGAATCCAATGGGAATTGTCAAGGCAGTTGTGGACTGAAATCCTATTTGGTAAATCCGTATTCGCATGCTCGTATTAGTACAGTTATGTAGCCGATACGATACGCTTAGACATGTCTAGGGCAAGTATATTCGTCTACTAATCACTGCATATCTCAATCCACGTAAAGTAGTTTATGCGAAGGGCGAACCAAGCGCACTAAGGTTAGCTAGACCCTAATACACTGATTCTGAAATGTATTATTGTGGGCCCCCAATAATACGTATGTTATGAACAAGCTCGATAAAGAATAAGCTTGCAAAAACTAGGCTATAATAGCAGCATAAGTCAAGGTAGTACAACAATTATGAATACGCTAGATTATGATGAAAGAAGGTTCATAACCATTCAAATTCACAAAACAAAAGCAAAATAAGCAATAATAATGAAAAACTACACAATCTCTACAGTTATCATACTAATTCCTTGTCTAAGTCGCTAGTCGACCAATAGGGACATGGACCTCTAGATTCTATCGTCCGAATAATCACTGTCGTCTTTGCTAGCATACAATTAATGTCATCCAGTTATACTTCATCAATGGATCACAGGGACTACGTGATACTAGGTGGTGAGGTATACTATCCAACTTAAAATAATTTAACTACTATTGTATTGTCTTAAGGATACCTACAAAATAACCTTGCTCATGTACATAGAACAGAAACTCTTATTAGGGTCTCCTATTATATTATATAGGTAAGGGTCAAGTGCTCATAGGACAGGTGTCAATCGTAGGGATAGAAGAGTTACTAGCCGTTAAGGGCAAAGGGATTTAACTCGTATCGAGCTATGGGTACAAATTACGCGATTTAACGCTAAGGGATAATCATCGGGTCGCAGTCTGCAAGAACAACTCAAACTTATCAAACCTTAACTACCAAGCACAAAAATATTCAAATTCAAGACTACAACTATAATCCTAGCAAACTATGTGTCCTTAACAAAGGATAAAATTTCTTGGCCTATGTCACGACCCGCACCCGGAAAATCGGGCATGAGTCGTGGGTACGTCCAGCCTACGCCGCAGCATCGGCGGTAGAACGCTGTCTAGGTCAACTAACTAAATAATAATCTCACACAAAAATCGGGCATGACCTCTCCAAAAGGAGGGCAACCACACAAACAATATATATATATCTGCCGAGATCTCAACTCCAAACGGAGGAGCAATATCATAAAGATAACCACAATATACTCAATCACGAATCTAAGCACGATAAGATAACACAGAGATCTAACAACTATAAAGTCTAACCACCAACTACTACTACAACAACCACAACATCAATAATAATAATAATAATACAACAATACATCATCCAAAATAATATACAAACAAGGTCTCAATCCAAAACCGGAGACAAATCCGGTGCTAAAAGCTAATAAAAACAACAACAAGATCCTAGTGATCCCGGCTACCAACCCGGAAATCACCTCTAAACTAGAGGGTCCCTGTCTGCACCATCGACAGGCTCAGGTCCATAAAACGTCGGACACCAATCCTCCGGATACTCTGAAAAATATGTCCAGTCAGGACTGGAGCAAGTACATCTCTAACAGCAGTTCCATTTAAATGATAAAAACTATAAAACAGTTATAGCAAATAGCAAGAAGAAAGAAGTAAGTATGAAACAGGAAATAAACATGTATCACTGGTGCATAAAGGTAAAGATGCAGGAGTATCAGAAACAAGATAGTAGTAACTGTAAGATATAAGAATCTAAGCTAAGATCAAGTCCGTGCACATGAACGTGTAGTGAGTCCAGCATGAAAAATATGTAGTGAGTCAAGTCCAGAAACATGTAAGTGAGACAAGTCAAGAAATGCAGGAGAGTCCAGACTATAAAGAATGAACTCGGTGTCTTTGAAATACTTGTTTCGACATATAAACGACTAGGGGTAAGTACGGCTCACCGCGCACTGGGTGCGCGGCTGCTATCATTCCAGATTAGACCAGAGGGAGTGATTCCTGATGATGCCAGATAGGAATGTTTACATGTCTACTCGAGTATTTCCCCGCCCCGACTAATACAAGTGGATCCAAGACCCGACACGCAAATCAAGATGAGTCCAGCCTGAACATGAGTGATGCCTGTAGTGATGCCTGTAGTGATTCCAGAATAGAGGCCAGAAACATGAAATATACGTGTCGCAAGTAAATGAATCCAGAAATATCAATCAGTGTCTCGTGTTGTGCCAGAATAATCATATGATACTATACTAGAAGCTGAATCATAATAATCATCAGATAATGAAAACTATCAGAGAATGTACTCGCCTGACGTCCTGAGCAACTGGCGATCCGAACCGGTGTCGCAAGGACCTAATGCGAAAAGCAAGGTTAAACAGGGTTCTAAAGAGTTAAACAGACATAAAATAACTAAAAATAGGCTTCTAGGGTCGTTCTAGGTCAAACGGGTCAAACCGGTGAAATCTGGGTCAAAAAGTCAACTATGGGTCCAAAAAGTCAACTCTAGGTCAAAACTAGGTCAAAAGTTGACTTTGGCGGTCAACCGAGTCAACTACGGTCAAGTCTGGGTCAAACTAGGGTGCTCCTGAAATTCTAGGTCAAACCGAGCTCATTAAGCTAGAAAACTCTCAAACTCGCCTCCTTGAGATACCGGGATACCCTCGGTATCCGATACCTCAACCTAGGCTACGCACCCCGCCTAAACCCGCTAAAACCTATGCTAGCACGCGTAAATATATACACATATACATATAAAAATCACTCCAATACTATTCCTAGGCTATTGCTCAAAAACCCCGCTCGAAACCCAATACCTTGGTTATCTTAAGGTATTGAAATACCTTGGTATCTCAAGGTATTGAGATACCGCTCTCAAACCCTCTAACTAGCTACCTAGCTATTAATTACATACCTAGATATTAATCTAGGCTAGGTAATATAGATATCTACCATATTTATATATGTCTAAGTAGGTATCTACCTATATATATATATATCCACACATATATACATTTACCCATTATCTTACCCTACGCATAAATATATATGACTATACTATCTAGATATCTCTAGGTATTGATATAACTATATGTATATAGATATATATATATACCTTAGATAGATAACTACCTATCTAGTAACTATCTATCTATTGATAGATATATCTATCTATCTAAGTATCTCATACTTATCTTACCTATTTATCCAACTACCTATCTATTAATTAGATATCCCTCTAACTATCTAATATATCTATAAACTAGTCTAACTATCAAACTCTCTAATCTATCTATAAACTATCTATCAATTAATAGCTATCTAGCTATCTAACTACCCGTCTAATTATCCATCTACCTATTTATCTACCCATAGATATAGGTATCTACCTATGCATCTACTTATCTATCTATCAATCTAATCTATTTATCTATGTATCTATCTAAGTAAACCCTCTACTACCTAACTATGTACCAATCTATCTATATCTATATATATATACCTCTCTCTAACTCTCCCTCGCATTGATACTGCTGCTGCTAGCTGCTCCTCACCTTGCTGCTGCTCCTGCTGCTGCAAACTGCTGCTGCAGCTACCTAGCTGCTGCTGCTACTGTTCATTCTGCTGCTGCTGCAGCTGTGTGCAAGCTGCACACAGCGCGCTGCTCGCTGTGCAGTGCGCTGCAGCGCGCACTGCTGCCCCCGCTGCACGCTGGCTGCCTTGCACTGCTGCTGCTGCTGAATATTCTGCTGCTGCCGCGCTGCTTAGCTGCTGTAGCTATGCTACTGCTGCTGCTGATTTTGCTGCAGCTGCACATCGCTGCTGCTGCTCCCTGTTTCAGCTGGGCACCCCCCCCCTCTCATCTCACATACACACACACACACCCCTATATATATATATATACATATATATATATATATATATACATATATATACACATCTATATATATATAACTAGATACATATATATATATACACTTATACCTATTACTAACACACACTAACACACTCAAACACAAATCAACACACACACACACAAATATACACACACACATATACACAAACACATATCTCTATATATATATAAACACACATCTACATATATACTCACATATATCTATATATATATATACACTAATATATATATCTATACATCTACACACACACACACTAACATATATACTAATATCTATATACCAACACACTCTAACATATATCTACACACACATATACACTCACATATCTATATATACATATATCTACACACATATATATATATATATACATAAACACACATACAAATATATATAAATATATATATATATATATATAGACACTAACACTAACACAACACCACACACAACAACACACAACCCACACGCCCCACACACGCCCAACGACCCCGACACGCCCAAACACCTAAAAATATATAAAATATAGCTCGAAAACTCTAGCACACACTCCCCGATACTAACCCAACGCGCGCACAAGCCCGAAACGAGGAAACCGAGTCGAAATGGCCGTTCGGTCATTTCGACGAACACGTGGTGCGCGGCTCGGAAAACCTCCTGAAACGTACACCAAACGAACTCGGAATCGGCCCAAAATTTACCCACGCGTCCTAAACGATGTCTAGATCCTAGAAAATGCGCTCCCGCGTCGATTCTAGGTCCGTGGCGGAAACGCACACGCACTTGGAATCGGCGACGACGAAAACTCCCAAATTCGCCCGAAACGCCCGTTTCTCCGCGACACGGCTTCCCGTGTCCGAACGGAGACACGCACTCACCCTCAAGACACCCGACAACGTCTACCTAGGTCCATCTAACCTAGGGCATCACCCAAAATTGGGCCAAATTTGGATTTCACCCGAAATCGACACAAAACCTAATGTCAAAGTCTCTAAACTCACCCAAACTAGTTCCAACTTCCTCCCACGGGTAGCCTAAGGGTCTAGGAAGGTTCTAAAATATTAATTACACCATAAAAGAGTAATTACAAGGGGAAATTTAGGGTTTACCTCTTGGGAGTTGGAATCCCAAGCAAAAATCTCCAAATCTCTCCAAATTCACCTCCTACAAGCTCCAAGCCTTAAATCCAAGCTCCAACACCAAATCTAGGCTCTACCCACCTAGGTTGGGGAAGAATGTAGGGTTAGGGTTCACAAATAAAGAAGGAATGGAAGAAAATAGGAAGAGGGACTTACTTTGGAGGAAGAAGGAGAAGAAGAAGAAGTGGAGAAGAAGAAGAAGTGAAGAAGAAGAAGTAGAATGAAGAGGAATGAAGAAAGGGGGCTGCTCACGGGAATGGGGCTGCTGGTCTCACGGGTGTGGGGGGAGAAATATAGGGCCGGCCACTTAATAAAGGGTTCCACTAAGTCCAAATGACCAAAATGCCCTCCCGTAACTCGGTTTTGGGTTTCGGGGCTCCAAATGCACTCAAACTAGTTCCAAATCTCTCCAACTAACTTCCTAAAAATAAAATAAATATTCTAAGCCCCAAAATAAGTCTCACAGGGGTGTGGGCTGGGTCGGACATGGGTCCACTAGGGTCTGACATGGGTCCAGGCTAGCCAAAATCCTAAAACAATCAAAATAAAAATAATAAAAAATAATGCAATCACTAATTAAATATAAATATAATTAATTATAAATAATACACAATTAACCAAATTAAAAATAAAAAAAATACCCAGCTCTGGAAATGGGGTGGTGACAGCCTATTATTAGGAGTGTCAGATGGCACGAGTTAAAAGAATGAAGAAGAGAAAACATGATTAGTCGTCGCACAAATAGCAAGCGCTAGGGTTGCAGGGGAATAATATATAAAATTAAGATAGAGGGCTCTAGATAGCATCATGGTTCTCTAGGGAGTGGTATGCTAGTTGCTATGTTCGAGGCATGATCAAGGAACAAGTGTTGATTACATTCCTCTAGGCTTCCTAAGGTGCTGTCAACTAATAATAAGACAATGATCTAAGTTTATAGTTCCAATATTATCGAACTATGAAGGTTAGGTTCAGTCCTAATTTTAAATTTTGGTTTTCTATTGGTTCCTCAATACTAGGGTCAAACATCATGGTAAGACTTCTAACTATCTCTAGTAGTGTCTATACTACTCTCAAGTCTTCTTAATACATCAAGGGGTAATGGTATACCAATCTAAAGATAAGGCATTCTAGGGTTCATTAGATATTCTAAACTTAGTGGTGTGTCTATATTCTCGTTATATTCTTAATAGGTGTGCTACTCTAATTATCATCCTAATAACAGGGGTCCGTTGTATTCTAGCAGAAGGCCATATATACTCAAGGAACTTATTAGGGAAGTACAGGAATCAAGCAGGATACAATTGTTCGAATAGAACAGATTAGAAGAAAGATGAGTCATAGTCAATTGTGGATGAGATCCTATACTCTAGTCCTAGGTGCAGGCTTGTTCGGTACAGTAACATAACCGAGACAATATGCTCTCGACCTGTATGGGCCACCACAAAAATATGTCACGCCCCAGTCCCAAAAATACGTAGGACTAAGACACGTAAGCATGCCAGCCGTATGGAAATGGCAACTCCAATATATGAAAACCAAATCCATACGTACGCTGTATTATGAATATCAAATCCACAAGTGGTATAATATAAGTCACAAGTCACAGGGTATAATCTAGATCTCATCCACGAAATTCAAATATGAATAGAATAACCAATGTTTATGAAACTAGATCTCAATAAGAAGTATCTAAGGATGATAGTTGGATGGAAACAAATCCACTACCAACTCAATGGGAAAAATAAAAACAATATAAGTACAACTCAATCAAACAATATAAGTACCAGCTTTCAATCACGGCTCGAAGAGAAGACATCCACGATCATATATAACCATCCAAATCTGCGCTCCTACAAATACTCAAGAACAGGTACACCTGGCAGCGGACCAGGTCCTCAGAGAGACATAACAAGATACTTAAACACATGCCAATAAAGTACTGAAATAAATATCCAATGGGTCGCCTAACCATCTATGTGAATGCAGTTTGAGAACAACTTTCTAACAAGTGAGCTATCTGGCTGAGAACTGGGATTGGCATGACTCTCTCGGAGAACCAGGGGCCTCAAAGGCATGTCGTCTTTTGAACGGCAGAGGCCCGCCAAGTAGTAAAGGGGTCATCACCACCCGTATCTCCAGCGGAGCTTCCGGGTTACAGAAGGAAAAGTGTAAAGGAGCTCAAATGCGGTACTTGTTGTTCTCTCCACCCCATGCTCTAAGCATGTCACATCCATGACACGATTTGGTTCATAGCCTATTCTTAGTACCCTAGCCCAATCCTGCAACCAAACAAGGACAAGGATGGGACCACCGTACTACAATAGGCTATGTCCCTAGACCTCTAATAACTGCTAAGTCCACTAGCATGCAAAGTTTCTAACAGCAGTTATTCCTAACGCACGGCCCACACGTACAGGAGGCCAACCCTGCACGCCAGTCCGTGATCTATATGAGACTCACAACTCGTGTAACAACTGTGTCACAGCCGATGAACATAAAGATGCTACATGATGATGGGGTAGTCTCATAAACAAGGTCAATGCAAATACATAAATAAAAATATAACGCGACGACACTGTCACGCGCATTTTATATAACAGTTAAAATATATGAAAAGACAGAAAATAAAGATGCATGCAATATATGAAATAAAAATAACAGTACAATGGCAAGGTATACTTGCCTGGCAAGAAATCTGTAAAGTGTACGCGCCCAAATGTCAAGGACACGGAACCTGAAACTAAGGACTCAGAACAAACGTCTCCGGATGCTGAAATAAATATCACCAACATTTCCGGAATGAGCAAAATAGCTAAAAAGCACATCCCTTTCGTCCAATTTGGACACAGGGACAAAACGGTAATTTCGGACAAAAGTGGGGTCCATGTGTGGCCCAATTTGCACCGAAAAGCGTGCCGAGGGTAACAGTCTCTAAATAGGACAAACTATAGGTCAAACAACTCTATATGTCAATACGAACCCAACGGTATATCCAAATATGGATTCCGATGAGCCGAACACAATTTTGTCCAAAAAAATCAACTGTGGGGCCCGCCAATTGGCGATTTGGTCAACCGTCTCAGAATTGAGTAAAAATTGGGTCATAGGACCAGCGCGTTACCACGAGTCCAGTGGCGTAAGTTTTGCCGCAATCTGACAAGCGTGCACAAAATACGCGCGAGTTCCACAAAAAGTTACGACACGGGGTGTATCCGAGGATACGGCCTGTTTTCGGCTCGCACACGCGTCCGAATCAGTCTCCACGAACTTTTACGTGTCCGGTTATGCTGCGTACACCGTTCGGTACACTTGGTACACGGCGGGGCTGTCACGCCCCAGTCCCAAAAATGACGAGGGACTGAGCACGTGAGCAATGGCCAGCAGCACGCACCGATGGACAACCCAATTTAATGGATCCATCAGGGCGTGCTTAAGCTGTAGTCTAGCAAGTCTCAGGTATTTCTAATCTCATCCACAGAAAGTCACAGATTAAAAGCCAGAAATTATGCAATGTAAATAAATACTGAAATCTCAAGTAAGCTATCTCGGGAACAAATCCGAGAATTAGTCTGTTACATTTAAGAAAAGACAGGAATTTAAAATGCAGGAAATGGAAATACTGTATAACTGAAGCCGGTGCTCAAGAGAAGTCTTCGGCCACTATCTCGTCCCCTGTTCCTTGTTCTGCTCCAAGGAGTGCTCCAGTACCGTACACCTCGGGGTAGTTTTCTTCAGCTGTACCTGGGGACATAGTCCATTCCAGGTCCTCAGGGGACATAACAAGGTACAGAAAATACAAGCCAAAACATATGCAGTGCAGCAATAAAATAAACAGCAGGGTAAATATGTAAACCAGCTAGTGATATGCAAGTGAGAGTTTTAGTCATACTCAGGCTGAGACTACTACAGGATCAGTGTCTAAGAAACCATAGCAGTATTTTCTCGAAGAGCCAGAACTTGTGCCATAGCTCTGCATCAGAGACTAGGACACCTCCAGATAACATTATTTATATTAAAATCAGCCTTGATATGGTAATACTCTCCCCACCCCATGTAATCTCACGTCACAGTTCCAGAATATATCAGGTACAAGTCACGCAAGTTGAACTAATACAATGAGTCAGGCTAGAATCTAAGCATGTAAACTGTAATGACATGAATATGTAACCTATACGGAATCACCAGGTATATCTCAGGCAATTCCGTCACATGAATAGTGTCAGGTGTCCTGGGTTGAGCAGTTAAACAAGTTACATAAGAAACTACCAGAAAATCAAGTAAAATACTATAATCAGAAATGTCTAAGAATTGGCAGGCTTTACTTGCCCACTGATGTATAACCAAGTCCAGGAAATATGTAGCAAGCTGCAAGTTTCGGCGAGGTACACTTGCCTGTGGTTCCGGCTCGGTTCGCAGTTCTGACTTCGGCGGGAATTGCAGGCGGTACTCCGGTTGCTGAAATAAACATCACCATCAGATCCAGAAAATATCAATCAGCTAAAAACGCCTGTCCTTGGGTCCAATTTGGAGACAAGGGCAGAAACGGCAGTTTCGGGCCAAAACGGGGTCCACCGGTGGGCCCGCTTTGCACCGAAAAATGTGTCAGGGTCAACGGTCTCCAAATTCACCAAACTTAGTGTCAACAGGTCAGAAACGCTGATACGAACCCAACGGAACTTTCAGAATTGAATTTCGATGAGCCGTTCACAAAATCGTCCGTCGAGCGGGGCATGTGGGGCCCACGACACGCGATTTCGTCAACGTTCTCAGAATCGAACCAAACTTGACCCACAGGACCAGCGTATCACTACGAGTCCGATGGCGCAAGTTTCGTCTCGATCCGACGTGTGTACACAAAGTTAGGGCGCATTCCAGAAAGTACGGATACGGGGCGATGTCCGCGGATACGCGTTGATTCCGGTGTGCACGCACACCCAAATCGACTTTCGCGAAATCCCACACGTCCGTATCGACGAGGCGCACGTATCTGTGAAGACCGCACGCGACCAAGTCGTCCCGTTTGGCGGGGCGAACCCAGTTCCGGGGTGAAACAGGGTCTGGGTTTTTCCTGTTTTTGGATCGCGGTGTACGATCACCACAGGACGCGATGCCCCGAACAGTTTGTCCGGACACCGAGAGGGTCATACAGGCTTCGCAACGCAATTTGCGGAATCGAAAACGGAGCTACGAGCAAAAAGATACACGCACCTGAAGGGACCCGAGAAACCGGGGTCAAAATCGTGTCCGACACGTGTCCGACACGGTCGGACACAGGAATTCAGTTTAGGGTTAGGGTTTCTCGCCGGCGCTGGGGACGGCGGCTGGGCGGCCGGGCGGCTGAGGCGGAGGGCTGGGGGCACGCGGCGGAGGGCGGCGAAGCCGGGCGGAGGCGGCGCAGGTGCCGGAGGCGGCCGGAGCAGCGGCGGGGCGCTGCGGGCTGCTGCCGCTGCTGCTGCTGCTGAAGGAGAGGGAGGAGACGGCGGCCGGAGGAGGGGCGAGGGCGGCGAGGCGTCGGCGGCGCTGGGCAGCGGTGGCGGCGGCGCTGCTAGGGCGGAGGCGGGCTGCGTAGTGGCGGTGGCGGCTCGAGGCGGTGGAGGGGGAGAAGCGGCCGGGGAAGGCGGGTTCTTATAGGGTGGTCGGGCGGTTGGGGGAGGCCGAGACGGGCGGTCGACGTGGGGCAGGTCGTGGCGGGCAGCGCGGCGCGGGCGGGGGCGTGGCCGCGGGCGGGGCGGCGGAGGAAGCGGGCCGCCGCGGGTCGTGGGGGATGGGTTCGTGGGTTTGCGGGTCGGGGGTTGCGGCGGGTCGGGTTCGGGCAGACCCGACCCGACCCGGTAGAGGGAGCGGGTGGGCCGGCCCAAGGGCCTGGGTCCAGTGGGCCGGGCTGGGCCGGTTTATTTGGGCCGGGCTAAGGGTTATTAATAATAATAATAAAAATAATAATAATAATATAATAAAATCAGTAATTAATTTAATAATTAATTAATTAATAGGTAAATACTTTTTAGGCATTTAAAAATAGGTCCGGGGTCCGATAAATTCCAGAAAAATTGTCCTAAGTCCAGTTTTTCATTTTACACCCAAAAATATTATTTTCATAATATTTTAATACTGTTTAATATCAATTAAAAATCATTGAATAATTAAAACCCAGTTTTTAAATTACAGAAAATTCCCAGAAAATTCCAGAAAATTGTGAAAAATCCAGTTTTAAAATTTTAAAAAAATTAGGGGGTTTACAATCTATCCCCCTTAAGAGGATTGCGTCCTCGCAATCAAAAGAATAACCGGTCAACAGAGATGACGCGGTCGCAAGCATCGTTTGAAAATACATCACAAGATACCTTAGGGAAATACTGTTTCCCTAAAAATGAAAGTTATGCACTTCCAAAAAATCTAGTTAAAACAAAAGATCTACAACTTTTATGAAAACCAGGTTTGTTATTAACAAGTTGCAATTTACTAGGTTGGGGCTGAGGTCACGAACCAAGAGGCACGAACTACAACAAGACTAAAAACGGATAACTATAAATCACTTACTCGCATCGGCTCCCTGCACAGTCATCGCGTAAGCCTGCTCTCGTCCTTGAGGTAGATTCCTCTGCTGCTGCTGAGCTTGCTGGTAGGGTGCTGCTCGAGGTGCTGGTGGAGTTTGCTGGTTCGCCCTTGGTGTTCCTTCCCCACGTTGAGTGCAATCCCTTACCGAATGCTGACGGGATCCGCATGCCAAACACAATCCTAGTCTGCGTCGGCATTCCTTGGCGATATGGCCTGCTTTGCCACAGTAATGACAAGTAAGGAGGACTACCACTGGTGGTGTAGATGCTTTCTGCTGTTGGTGCGGTCTCTTTGCAGATTCTTCTTGTGCTGCCTTGGTTGGTGCGGATGGGGACGACCGCTTCAGTCTGGTCTCTCTCTTGGTGACGCGCTCTATGCGTCGAGCCGCAGCAAGGACGTCCGAGTATGATGTTGGTGCGACGGACCCAATTAGTTTCTGCAGCTCAATGTTCAGTCCGTCGAAAAATTTCTCGGCCTTCTCTTCCTCAGTCGGGATCAGGGTGGGGGCGAAGCGGCTCAGACGAATGAATTCTGCGTTGTACTCTTCCACCGTCATGGAGTCCTGAGTGAGGCGATTGAATTTGTCCCGCAGTTCTGATCGAGCGATGGCAGGAATGTACATCTCCTGGAAGAGTCTGGAGAACTCTTCCCAGGTGACTCGGTCTGGTCCGAGTCGCATCTCCTCGGATAGCCACCAGTGATGGGCATTATCCGTCAATTGCATTCGGACGGCAGTCATCCAGCGTTCCCATGGAAGTTCGGCTGCTTCAAGTTGATGCCGAATGTTGGTGAGCCACTCGTGAACTTCTGTGGGCTCCTCTTTTCCAAAAAAAGTGCGGGGCTTCAGTTGGCGGAAGTCAGTGATTGAGCCTGTAGTTGGCCGTCGAGCTGATAGGTTGGCCTGCTCCAGTGCAGTTACAATGCTGTCCCTCAAGAAATTAGCTTCGCGACGCTGAGCCTCGTGTTGGACTTGTTGCTGTGCTTGCATCATCGCGTAGATCATTTGGAATATTTGCTGCCCGTCGATCGGCTGTCCTGGTGGGAACACGGGCATTGGTGGGACGAACTGCGGCGGAGGTGGGATGTCGTCGCGCCGGAATCGGGAGGTAGGTTGACCTGCCGGCTGGCTCTGTTGAGTTGTGGGGATTCCTCCGACTGGTGTCACGTCGTCGTCGTAGGTGACACCTGTAGCTTGTGGCGTTCCGACGGGAGTCTCGGTGCATTCTTGTGGGTCCATTTTCCTGTATCCAAAATACCCAATAAGAGGCGCACAGGAAACAAGGCAAGATGCAAGTTCAAGTTAGTTCGAATACGATACAGATATCAAAAACGATTCAAGCAAGTGGATGAGATCCTAAAACTTATCCTATCTTATTGCAGGCCTGTTCGGTCTCTAAGTTGAAACCGAACAATTTAGTCGTAGACCTGCATGGGCCACCACAAAAACCATGTCACGCCCCAGTCCCAAAAATGACGAGGGACTGAGCACGTGAGCAATGGCCAGCAGCACGCACCGATGGATAACCCAATTTAATGGATCCATCAGGGCGTGCTTAAGCTGTAGTCTAGCAAGTCTCAGGTATTTCTAATCTCATCCACAGAAAGTCACAGATTAAAAGCCAGAAATTATGCAATGTAAATAAATACTGAAATCTCAAGTAAGCTATCTCGGGAACAAATTCGAGAATTAGTCTGTTACATTTAAGAAAAGACAGGAATTTAAAATGCTGGAAATGGAAATACTGTATAACTGAAGCCGGTGCTCAAGAGAAGTCTTCGGCCACTATCTCGTCCCCTGTTCCTTGTTCTGCTCCAAGGAGTGCTCCAGTACCGTACACCTCGGGGTAGTTTTCTTCAGCTGTACCTGGGGACATAGTCCATTCCAGGTCCTCAGGGGACATAACAAGGTACAGAAAATACAAGCCAAAACATATGCAGTGCAGCAATAAAATAAACAGCAGGGTAAATATGTAAACCAGCTAGTGATATGCAAGTGAGAGTTTTAGTCATACTCAGGCTGAGACTACTACAGGATCAGTGTCTAAGAAACCATAGCAGTATTTTCTCGAAGAGCCAGAACTTGTGCCATAGCTCTGCATCAGAGACTAGGACACCTCCAGATAACATTATTTATATTAAAATCAGCCTTGATATGGTAATACTCTCCCCACCCCATGTAATCTCACGTCACAGTTCCAGAATATATCAGGTACAAGTCACGCAAGTTGAACTAATGCAATGAGTCAGGCTAGAATCTAAGCATGTAAACTGTAATGACATGAATATGTAACCTATACGGAATCACCAGGTATATCTCAGGCAATTCCGTCACATGAATAGTGTCAGGTGTCCTGGGTTGAGCAGTTAAACAAGTTACATAAGAAACTACCAGAAAATCAAGTAAAATACTATAATCAGAAATGTCTAAGAATTGGCAGGCTTTACTTGCCCACTGATGTATAACCAAGTCCAGGAAATATGTAGCAAGCTGCAAGTTTCGGCGAGGTACACTTGCCTGTGGTTCCGGCTCGGTTCGCAGTTCTGACTTCGGCGG
Source organism: Iris macrosiphon (assembly GCA_036927795.1). NCBI lineage: Eukaryota > Viridiplantae > Streptophyta > Magnoliopsida > Asparagales > Iridaceae > Iris > Iris macrosiphon. The sequence goes on along the minus strand of JAYESA010000016.1, from coordinate 127,697,404 downwards.
GAATTGCAGGCGGTACTCCGGTTGCTGAAACAAATATCACCATCAGATCCAGAAAATATCAATCAGCTAGAAACGCCTGTCCTTGGGTCCAATTTGGAGACAAGGGCAGAAACGGCAGTTTCGGGCCAAAACGGGGTCCACCGGTGGGCCCGCTTTGCACCGAAAAATGTGTCAGGGTCAACGGTCTCCAAATTCACCAAACTTAGTGTCAACAGGTCAGAAACGCTGATACGAACCCAACGGAACTTTCAGAATTAAATTCCGATGAGCCGTTCACAAAATCGCCCGTCGAGCGGGGCCTGTGGGGCCCACGACACGCGATTTTGTCAACGTTCTCAGAATCGAACCAAACTTGACCCACAGGACCAGCGTATCGCTACGAGTCCGATGGCGCAAGTTTTGTCTCGATCCGACGTGTGTACACAAAGTTAGGGCACATTCCAGAAAGTACGGATACGGGGCGATGTCCGCGGATACGCGTTGATTCCGGTGTGCACGCACACCCAAATCAACTTCCGCGAAATCCCACACGTCCGTATCGACGAGGCACACGTATCTGTGAAGACCGCACGCGACCAAGTCGTCCCGTTTGGCGGGGCGAACCCAGTTCCGGGGTGAAACAGGGTCTGGGTTTTTCCTGTTTTTGGATCGCGGTGTACGATCACCACAGGACGCGATGCCCCGAACAGTTTATCCGGACACCGAGAGGGTCATACAGGCTTCGCAACGCAATTTGCGGAATCGAAAACGGAGCTACGAGCAAAAAGATACACGCACCTGAAGGGACCCGAGAAACCGGGGTCAAAATCGTGTCCGACACGTGTCCGACACGGTCGGACACAGGAATTCAGTTTAGGGTTAGGGTTTCTCGCCGGCGCTGGGGACGGCGGCTGGGCGGCCGGGCGGCTGAGGCGGAGGGCTGGGGGCACGCGGCGGAGGGCGGCGAAGCCGGGCGGAGGCGGTGCAGGTGCCGGAGGCGGCCGGAGCAGCGGCGGGGCGCTGCGGGCTGCTGCCGCTGCTGCTGCTGCTGAAGGAGAGGGAGGAGACGGCGGCCGGAGGAGGGGCGAGGGCGGCGAGGCGTCGGCGGCGCTGGGCAGCGGTGGCGGCGGCGCTGCTAGGGCGGAGGCGGGCTGCGTAGTGGCGGTGGCGGCTCGAGGCGGTGGAGGGGGAGAAGCGGCCGGGGAAGGCGGGTTCTTATAGGGTGGTCGGGCGGTTGGGGGAGGCCGAGACGGGCGGTCGACGTGGGGCAGGTCGTGGCGGGCAGCGCGGCGCGGGCGGGGGCGTGGCCGCGGGCGGGGCGGCGGAGGAAGCGGGCCGCCGCGGGTCGTGGGGAATGGGTTCGTGGGTTTGCGGGTCGGGGGTTGCGGCGGGTCGGGTTCGGGCAGACCCGACCCGACCCGGTAGAGGGAGCGGGTGGGCCGGCCCAAGGGCCTGGGTCCAGTGGGCCGGGCTGGGCCGGTTTATTTGGGCCGGGCTAAGGGTTATTAATAAAAATAATAAAAATAATAATAATAATATAATAAAATCAGTAATTAATTTAATAATTAATTAATTAATAGGTAAATACTTTTTAGGCATTTAAAAATAGGTCCGGGGTCCGATAAATTCCAGAAAAATTGCCCTAAGTCCAGTTTTTCATTTTACACCCAAAAATATTATTTTCATAATATTTTAATACTGTTTAATATCAATTAAAAATCATTGAATAATTAAAACCCAGTTTTTAAATTACAGAAAAATCCCAGAAAATTGTGAAAAATCCAGTTTTAAAATTTTAAAAAAATCAGGGGGTTTACAGGGGCGGTCCCGTTTGGCGGGACGCGCTCCGTTTTCCAACTTTTGGAAATCTAGAAAAAATGGGTTCGTATAGTTTTGTGACGAATTTAATTTTGTCCACAGCAGCTAATAATATAGGATTATTTAACAAAAAATAAACTAGGTCAAGTGTTCTACATGTATCAAAAAGAATCTCCGAATTTGGATCTCTGTGGTGGGAGATACGAACTCGGCAATATGGGTGGTCACCGCAATTTTCTGCGATTCCAGAATTGGGTCTGCTCGTGCCCACTTTGGACGCTGCTTTTCGCCTAGGGGTACACATTTTTCGAGGTTGGCTTTAATACAAATATGGAAGAGGGTTAAGGGGTGAGCATACCGGTGAAGACGGAACAGCGTTTGGTTGAGCGAGTCGACGGGAAACAACTCCGGAGCGAAGGTGCCTCGTGTGGGAATCTGCAGTGCACGAGGTCGGAGTCGTCGGGATGGTTTGGACGGCTTGGCGGGGCTCTCTGGCTGCGGTGACGGCTCTAGATGAGAAGAGGAGGTCTGAAGATTTAGGTTAGGATTTTTGAGAGATAAATATATATATATATATATATATATATATATATATATATATATATATATATATATATATATATATATATATATTTAATAGGGAGAGAGAATAGGAGTTGGTTTGGAATGGTTGCGGCCAAAAGGGGGGGTCGGGTCCCTGGGAGTTAATACAAAGGCTGAACGGTTGAAGTCTTAGCAAATTTGCTAAGTTGAATGGTGGACGGGTCACAGCAAGTTTGCTGAAGTGGGAATATAGCAAATTCCTAGGAATGGTTTAAGTATAGTAGTTGTTTTGTTGTTATTATTATTATTATTATTATTATTATTATTATTATTATTATTATTATTATTATTAGTTAATCTTATTTAATTATTTCTTTTTTTTCTTTTCTTTTCCTTTCTAAATATATATATACATATATATATTTGTGTATACATATATATTATATATATACTCATAAGAAAATTCATGGATTAGAATAATGCACACCATTAGGCTAGCAACTACTTAAGGGGTCTCCTACATGGAATAAATTCTGAAAAATTCCTGATGGTCCCATAAGTCCTCTAAGTGCCCGAACACCTAAAATAAAAATTATTAAAAATCTATTTCTCCTATTTAGACCTAATTACTACAATTTAAATTAATAATTAATAAATAAAAAAGGTATATACGATTTTCTAGGAAGGGGGTTTTACAACAAGTTTTTTCTCAAGAGACGGCATGTATCTCTTTCCATACACTATATGTGAGTTCTTAAAGAGTCCTTGGCATGAAGCATTATGCTTCCTTGCGGTGCTACGCCACTATGACATGGCCTTCTGCCGAGGTTTACTCCCTTATGTGGTGTCATCCACTGAAGCATGAGGTTCACTCCCTCTTTGTAGTGCCAAACTACCCAGCACAAAGTCTTGCGCTTCCTTGCGGTGTTACGCCGCTGTGACATAACTTTTCGTCGATGATTTACATCTTTTACCTCTGTGGTGTCACACCACTGTAACATGATGTTCACTCCCTCTTTGTAGTGCTGCCTACCACTCTTCATTCTACAGTATTAGGCTACCTGCCTATGTGCGGTGCTACGCCGCTGTGACATGACTTAATGTCGAGGATTTTTATCTTTTACCTCTGTGGTGTCACACCACTGTAGCGTTAGATACAAGTCCCTTGTAGTGCTGAAACTACGTGCTTCCTGTAAAGCACACTGGACATTCACTCTATCTGAGAACTCATTAGGACGTCAAAGCCATAATTTCAGAAGTAGACAACAGTGGTTCTGGGTTCGTAACCCTTCAATGTCTCGATATCTAAAATGACTACCTACTGTTCCTGATATTCTCCCAGTCAATGGTCCTTCTTTGAACCAAAAGCTAGATGCCTAGTAGATTTTTCTTTGAACTAATAACATAAAATTTTATGGTAGAATTACATAGACACAATATCAGAATATCTTTAAGCCCATTTTGGTTGCTGTGTTCTTGACCAGTTGGAGCTTGAGACCCTTGGTGAATGGGTCCGCCAGGTTCTCCTGACTCCGAACATCAATTACGGTAATAACTCCAGTCTTTATCAGATTATCTACTGCCATGTGCCTCAACCGTACTGTCCTCTTCTTACCATTGAAGAGGTCATTTGATGTCACTGCTGCAGTTGCCTGGTTGTCACAATATATCAGTACCGCCAAAATCTGCACACCAACCAATGGAAGATCATACATGAGCTCCCAAAGCCACTTTGCTTCATCCTTTGCAGCAGCCAGTGCATAAAACTCAGATTCCATCGAGGAATGAGAGAGCATAGTCTGCTTCTTCGACTTCCACAATATAGCAGCTCCACCCATAAAAAAGACGTATCCTCCTGTGGACCTTTCGCTCTCTATTTCTGAACACCAACTTGCATCACTGAAGCCTTCCACTATTGTCGGATACCCGATATAGTGTAGTGCATACTTCTGAGTCCTCCTGAGATATATCATCACTTTCTTCACAGCTTTCCAGTGCTCCACACCTGGGTTGCTCGTGAATCGACTCAACATCCCCACGACAAAAGCTATGTAATGCCTTGTGACAGTTGTTGCATACATCAAACTCCCAATGACGCTTGAATACTCCAGCTGCCTAACGCTTTTCCTAGGATTTAGCTTCAGCTTCTTGTCACACCTGTACGGAGTATCGATCCCTAGAAGATCCTGATATTCATAACGTTTGAACATCTTCTTAATATAATGAGACTGTGATAGCGCCACTCCAGTGTCTGTCCGGATGATCTTTATCCCGAGGATAACATCAGCTTCCCCCAAGTCCTTCATACTGAACTTGGATGAGAGAAACTTATTTGTCTTAGTGAATCGTGCTAGATCTGTGCCTAGGATCAGCATGTCGTCTACGTAAAGACAAACGATGACCCCTCTCCTGTCAGTGAACTTTGTCTAAACACACTTGTCCGTCTCGCTGACCTTGTAGCCGTTTGATCTTATGACTTTATCAAATTTTTTGTGCCACATCTTGGAAGCTTGCTTCAGACCGTATAAGGATTTTACCAACATGCAAACTTTGTCTTCAAGCCCAATGACGACAAATTCTTCTGGTTGTTGCATGTAAATCTCTTCGGTCAACTCTCCATTCAGGAATGCTGTTTTGACATCCATATGATGAATAACTAGCTTGTATGAATTATACTCAGAGCAATCAATATCCCGATGGTCATCATCCACGCTACCGGAGGATATGTGTCGAAGCAGTCGATCCCCTACTTCTGAGAAAATCCCTTGGCAACTAACCTTGCTTTAAACTTGTCAACAGTTTCATCGGCCTCCATCTTCCTTTTGAAGATCCACTTGCATCCTATTGGTTTTGTTCCTTCTGGCAGATCGACCAATACCCAAGTGTTGTTGGAGGTTATTGAGTCATACTCGTCATTGATAGCCTCCCTCCAGAAGACAGCGTCTCTGGTCTTCATCGCCTCATCATAGGTAAGCGGATCTGCTTCCACATGATAGGTGGTAAAATCTTCTCCAAAGTTCTTCTGTCTTCTCACCTGTTTAGTTATCAGTTCTATGAGTTCTGGTTCAAACGTTGTCTCTGTAATGACAACTTCTTCATGTATTACATCTTCTTTGGAAGCTTCAGCTTCCTGTGCACCCATATTATTCTTCGGAATATCCGCGATAATAATATTTTTTTTTCCTTGCAAATTTATCTTCAAAGAATTTTGCGTCGCGAGATTCAATGATATGATTTGATTCTATATCAAGAAATCTTCGAGCACCACTCTTCTCAGCATAACCCAAGAATATGGTCTTCGTTGTCCTCGTACCCAGTTTTTGAATCTTTAAGTCCGGGAGCTTCACATATGCTAGACACCCCCACACTCGAATGACATTCAAGTTGGGTCTGACTTTGAACCAGAGTTCATGAGGAGTGATATCGGATGTTGCGTACGGCACTATGTTCAGGATGTACGTAGCTGTTAACGCAGCTTCTCCCCAGAAGCAGTTTGGAAGACCCGCAATTAACAATATTGAGTTTATTATTTCTGTCAGCGTCTTGTTCTTTCTCTCAGCTACTCCATTTGATTGAGGAGAATACGGAGCAGTCGTCTCATTGACAATTTTATGTTCTTTTGCAGAATGATACGAATTCAATAGACCTATACTCTCCGCTTCGATCACTTCTAAGTCTCTTGAGTTGTTGCCCTGTCTGACATTCAGCTTCAGCCTTGAACTCTTTAAACTTCTTAAATGCTTTGTCCTTTGACTTTACCAGATAGACGAATGCATACTTCGAGTAGTCGTTAATGAATGTAATAAAATACTTCATCTTGGCCTTTGTGGAGAACTGTTTGAAGTCACAAATATCTGAGTGCACCAACTCCAGAAGATCTGTGCTTCAGTTAACCCGTTTAAACAGGTTTTTGGTGATCTTTGTCTGCGCACAGACCTCACACTTCTCCATCTTCTTACCCCCACATTTGGAGATAAGCCCTAGACTAGACATCTTGTTTATTCTTTTACAATGAACATGTCCTAGTCTATTGTGCCATAACTCAAGAGAATAACCAGAAGAAGCGACTGCATTTATCATTGTAACTGGAGTTACAAGTTGAAGTTTGAATATTCCTTCGGTACATAAAGCTTTTCCAAAGTATTTTTCTTTGAAAGACATCACCATATGTCCAACATTAATGTCCATCCTCAAGTCTGCGTTGCAGAGAAGACTTTCTGAGACCAGATTCTTGGCTATCATTGGTACATGCTTCACATTCTGAAGCGTCAGTGACTTCCCCGAAGTCAGGTTCAGTACCACCTTTTCGGTCCTGAGTACTTCAGCTTGTGCCTGGTTAGCCACCATAACCTTCTCAGATGTAGGCTTGTAGGTAGTGAACAACTCCTTCTTTGAGCAAACATGACAGGATGTGCCGGTATCCATGCACCAGTCAGAATTGACACCAGTCGTGATAACCTGCATAATTATAGTAACCTTGTTAGGATCACCTTGCTCTATCTGTTTGGGTTTGGATCTGCATTCACTCCGGTAGTGGCCCTTCTTGCCACAGTTGAAGCAAGTCACTTCAGACTTGGGCTTTAGCTTCGGTTTGAACGAAGACGACTTCACCTTCAGTTGGTAGAAGTCCTTCTTTTTCTTGTTGTGAGAAGCCTTATGCTTTACCTTGGAATCACTAGCATGCACCAAGTTGGTCTTTGCCAACCGTTTGGACAGAAAATCCAACTTCAGTTGTCCCCTGGCCTCATCTTCAATGTGAATCCAGTGAAGAAGATCTTCGAGCTGGATCTCCATCTTTTTATGGTACATTTCAGTCTTGAACTTGATCCAGCCTGGAGGAAGCTTGGCGATGATAGCCTCCACTATGAACTTATCTTCCTGCTTTATGCCCTCTTCCTCCAGCTTATGTTGCATCTTCAGAAGTTCCTTGACTTGCGGCAGCATTACCTTCTCGTCTTCAAATTGCAAAGTGAAAAACTTTTCAACGAGATAGATTTTAGACATCTTTTCATTAGTTTTGTAATACTTCTCAAGAGCTTCCCAGACGTCCTTTGTCTTCTCTTTCTTGCTGTAAGACTCTGCCATCGAGTCCTCCATTGCATTGAGGATCAATAGCCTGCAGAGGTCGTTGTCTTCTTTTCACTTGTTGTGCGTGTCTTGCGCCACACCAACTTCAAGTTCTCCTCCATCTTCAGGGATGGTAGGTTCTGGATAAACCAACACATAAGTAACTTTGACAAAACGAAGATTCAGAGAGATATTTCTCTTCCAAATATTGTAGTGTTCGCCATCAAACTTCTCAAGCTTGTGAGAGCTAGTATCGAGAAGGTTTGGTCGGTTCTCCATCTTACTCGGATCTTGCTTTGAGATTGTTATTATCGAGGCTTAATCAAAGATGGTAGAACAAGAAGTTAAAGTCAAGATCAGGAGTTCACACAAGAGTTCTCTTCATGATATTTCTCGATCCAACAAGAAGATAATATATAGGATCTGATTACAACTTGAAACAAGATAATAAAAGAATCAGAGAAAACTATCTTCTCGTTCTTCCTTGCAATCGCAGTTGCAAACAGATAGAACAGAGTTACAACTCACAGAAGAGAGAAGAAAAAAGAAGAAGAGACTTTGCTAGCTGGGGTGATAAAGATCACTGTTGCTCAAAGCAAGATTCGTCCCACACGATTTGCTCCCAGGAACCAGTAAGTTCACGTAGAACTTCTGGAACGCTTATTGTCACCTCTGTCTGGACTCGCACGAACTCCCTAGACTTCAATGGTAGCAACAACAACAACTCTTTTCGTTTACTATTTTTTGAAGTAAGTCCTCAAAGAGGCACGAAGAGAGTATATATAGAGAGAGGGTGAAAACCCTAGCCGCCCAACAGTTACGGAAAGATAGGAACAAATTAATTATGAATCCCTAAAAGATAGGCACGTATTAATTTTAAATCCCACAAAAAATGGATATGAATAATAGACCATATCTTTCCATAACCGTTTAAATATATCTTCAGCAGCAGCAGCGCATGCGGCAACCCGTACAACCGCGCATGAGAGAGCGCATCAAATGCGCACAAGTACCTGCGCCGATGCACTAAGTGCAAAGTGTGCCAATAAAGTGCCACTTTGCGCCCTTGAGCCCGAGTCCGAGTCCGAGTCACTAAGCCCCTTTGGGGCTTAGCTTCTATGGAATAAATTCCAAGAGAATAACAAAAAGCATAAATGCTTGCATTAAGGAGTTAATCCTTCTTTATCCTAATAAAATATCCCCACATGACACCCATGTACATCACCACACCCAATGTGCACACCTCAACACAAGCAAAGCATTATATTGAGATACCCACTTGGTGGTGTAGCCAATGTGGGACTATCTTTCATAGTCTAAAGGCAAAAACACCAACAAAATATTTTATCTGATAGAATGCATATTATGCATCAGACTCGGACACTTGTGCACAAGGTATTAGTCTCTCGATCGATTCCTAGGAAATTGGAAATTGCTCGACCTAGGAGGGATTGTGGCACCCTGAGGTTTGTACATCATCATGATTAAGGGTTGTCTTGTCTATTAGTGAGATGGGCTTGTACGTCCCAACTGATAACCATTAGAAGTCACTCATGGACCATCATGTAGTTAGGTCACATGCATATGGGTGATATTTATTTCAAGTCTAACAGTTGATGCAGAGACAGACATGAAATTTTATATATATTTATGCAAATTATTCTAATCCTTGTCTGTTGCCGGGATAGATAGTGGGTCGTGGGTAAGAATCACTGCATTAAGTGATATTTCTATTATTTATATTTCTTATCATGAATTATTAAAAAGAACATAGACAAGTAGAAAGATCGTTGTTAGCTTTACATGTTTACTGTGATAATTTAGGTAAGTTGGGTTAATTTACTACTCACCAGTATACGACAATGAACTGACCCACGTCTCTATGGGCATCCACATGTATTGGAAGACATGAAGGTATTCAAAGGCACTAGAAGCTTGTCTAATCTAGTCGAACCTTATTCAATGCCTCGAAGTTTCCAGTTCAAGTTTAGCAGGTTCTTTTGAAGGTGTTTTAGATTTTGTTTTAGTAGAGGGATATGATGTACGGGCATTGTGGCTATTTCAGTTTCAAAAGAGATGTAAGTCAAGTATGTCATTTTGTATTTGCCAGCAAGATTATTTTGTAATTCCATTTCAAGTTATCAATAAAAGAAGTTGTTTTGTTCATATCTCAATGTTATCATTTGGTTTTCTGTATTGAAGTTTCACTATTTTTTTATATATCAAATTAGTCTATTTTGTTATTTTGCAAGATCGTGTCTTGTACAAGCGCAACTTAGACTTGTACGACATCACGTCCGATGGTGACTTTAGATTCTCTTAAATCAAGGCATGACAATACGATGGTCTATTTTGGTACATTGCGGCTGAGCAACTGGCACGTAGGCTGCATATCACGTCCCGATTATGCCGAATCGTTAAGTCAAAACTGCGTGACGTCGTACAATCCTAAGTTGTGTTTGTACATGTACATTTTGTAAAATAGTTCTTTTTCATAAAATTTTGCAGCGGATAAATAAGATCACAACATTATATACATAAAAAAATTCTTTATTGATAATCTACAGCAGAAACACCTGCTCCCAACAAATGAGTACAAATGCGTCAACTTGTCTTACAACTTTAGAACTGAAATTGAGATACATCGTTCCATACATCATATTATTTTATTAAATAAAATGAATAAGACCTTCGATGGAAATCTTCTGAACCAAAATGAAAGATTCAAACGTCGTAAAAGCTTCGAGTGAGTTGGACAAGCTTTTAGTGCCTCTGAACTTTCGATAGATTTCTGTCGCGTGTAGGGATGCAGGTTGGTCAATACATTGGAGAATGCACCAATGAGCGGTATCAACCCGACTCACTAAAAATAACACAATATTCATGTGAAATCACACCATACTATTATGCGATATCTCTAACCTTTTATGGTTAGTTAACAATTCATAAAAACAAGAATTAAAACATAACATATCAACACATGGTGATTCTTTCCCACGACCGATTGTTCTTCCATGCAAAACAAGGATTATGATACTTTCCCGTATAAAACAATCAGTAGTAATGCAATATGTCTATATTAAAGGTTATTGGTAAGCATACCATCATAGACTATTCATTGAAGAAATACGACGTCCCTTCTAGTACAAGTAACTAGCCTCATTGAAAGTCTCACAATCCATATGCATTGTACTTCAATACCAATCATCCCTATTTCTTCTAAGCCGAATCAATTCTTTGGCCACGGATACCCTTCGAGAAAATAGAACCTTATGCACAAGTTGTCCTTAATCATACATGCATATACAAGTTAGCTATAAAATATAACATACATGATAACAGAAACTTGAAATAAACTTTGCAGCACGTTCTTGTTTTGTATTCCATATTTCTCGAGCAGTATATTATAATTTTCATACTTCCAATCTGGGTTACCTCAATCGACGACCCAACTGTCCCAAACCTTTTCCACAATTCTATTTTATTATATTTGCTACAGTATAACTTTTATGTTAAACACACTTTCTTAGCAAGTGACATCAATTCATCTATTTATAACAACGATATAATATTCCACATTTTCCTTCCCTCTTTTGGATGATCAAAAAGTAGAGAAATAAAAAGTTAAACAATAAAATTTTGTTTGTTTGTGGGATAAAAATATAATTATTATTTAGCTATTGGTTTTCTCAAATCATAATTTATACTTACCTTTTTAGGGCTAGTTGGGTAAATTCTCCCAAATTTTCGTTATTCCTCTCAAATTTTCTTCCATTTTTGGGAAAAAAATTTAGTGGGACCCACATAATTTTTACCCTTAAATTTCTCTTCCCTATTTTCCTCCTTTCCCAAACACTATTACTTTTGATTTTCTCTCAATTTCTCTCTCAACTTTTTTCCTGTTCTCCATCCCCCCTTCCCAAACAAGATGTTGTATAAAAAGCTGACAACAATACAATTACTATCTTTTATCTTGATTTTCTTGTTAAGGCATAATTGATCGTAGGGACATAGCTAAAGAAATGAAGGAGATTTCTTTTGTTAAGGCCTGAAAATAAAGGAGAGAATGATCAAAGTCACTCATAATTGGATAATTATCGAGAGAAAGAGAAATTCTTACACGTCGATCAAGCCTCGCCTTCGCATTCACCTGCAATTGCATCAATCGAAGTTAAATACTCTTCTTTGTTTCTTCCTATCACTTTTTCTTAGAATTTGATATAAATGTGCAAATCAATAAAGGCAAACAATAAAAATCATCCATCGAACAACAACGAAAACACATTCAACAAAACCAACATAAAAAAATATTCAATAAAAAATAAACAGTGAAAATATTTGAGGAAGAGACTCTCATATAGAGTTCATTCTAAAATACGCGATTCACTTCATTTTAGACTCAATTCTAAAGAAGCCAATCCATAGATGTTAAATGGTCTCAATTCACTTTGTCACGATCAATCCATATAGTTCATTCTACAATGATTTGATTCCGGCTAGCTATCCAAACCACAAGTCTGTATAGTGCCCCTGTTAGTAGTAGGGTACTACCTTTTTTTTGTAGCAGGGTACTACATTGCACACCCAATATCATAAAATATTTAAATGGTCTATTGGTGGTTGGATCAGGTCCACTTCACTTGAATCCATGGTAGAAAAGAGAGAGGGTCAAAGTATATCTTTGTAGGGGAGTATTTAATTTCTTCATTAAACATGCTTAGCAAAGCATATTATAATATGCAAGATCATTAGTACTGGTAAGGTGGTGCTCATGTAGATTTAGGACACGACACATCAAGTCTTGACCTGGGAGATCCATACGGTTATGCCAAAGAATAAACGTGTTCATCTTGGCCCAAAAAGGGCTACGTGATGGGCCTCTATCGCTCAAATGCTTGTAGAATACAATCCATTCGGGAAGTGAGCCATCATTTTCAAGATATGCTTCTATCAGTATGCAAATTTGTTGCATAATAAATTTTTTAGGAAATGTTGCATAATAAGTTACTTATAAATATTTGGAAAAATATTTTATTTTTTATCAACTTTAACTATGCTTCCTTTTTTTCTTTTCCAAAAGTGTAATATTCACAATGAAATCTCTTACTTGGAAGGTTTTTTTTTCTTTCCCTTTTTCTGTAAGGAAATTATTTATTTGTAAATAATTAGTATTTATACTATTATATTTTTACATGAATAAAAAATAATGGTGGAAAAATACATAATAATAAATAATAAATATTATTAATGATGCTAATTGACATTAATGATAATTGTATTATAATTACAATTATATCCTTAATAATATATTTAAATTAACTTAAATAATCTAAGCAAAGATAAGAATCTTGAAAGTTTTACAATCAAAGCCTTTCAAAATTCCCTAATATAAAATATTATAGATTAGATCATAGTGTCCGAACCATCCAGACACGATGAAGATTAGATTATAGTGTCAGAACCAACCAGACACAATCAGAATATGGTCTGACTCGAAGCTTATATAGGTAGGGTCCTGTCCAAAATTTGAACCAGTAGGACTAAAAGCATCTCCAACCCTATTGTGACTTTGGAAAAAAGTTGTTGCCACATAGGAATGACAAAATTTTATTTAAAAATTATTCTCCATTATAATTGTCAAGTAAATTGTGCAGGTTATATTGCAAAAATTATAGAAGACATTGTGAAATTGGTTGTCTAGTTGTAGACAATACATTTGATAATATTTTCACCTCCATATTATAAATTAGAAATTAGAAAAATATTTAGAAAAATAAAAAAAATAAAAGTTGTTTTGGAAGTTGGAAGAGCATCTTAATATTTTTGCATTGAAAAAGATTTTTTTACACTATTATGGTTTGTAAATATAGTCTTCCTGTTAGAAATATTGTTGTTTTCTTATTGAAAAAATTTCAGAGTACAAAAATAAAATTAGATTGATGTTACCGGCCTCTGGGGAAGTCGTGCACGAAGCACTGCCCTAAGAGTTGATTCGGGATCTGTGTGCAGACGTTCCCGAAGCTCCTAGTGGTAAAACCCCCGTACTACCGGTATCTCGTCGCCGCACACGACTTGGAGAGAATGACCAGGACTTAGCTATGCCCAGAGCTCGGAGACGACGAAGATTTGACATAATCGAAGTTTGGCAGCAAAAGTTTAGAGATGAATTTTTTTGATAGAGTTTACAAAGAAATCAGTCCAATATATAATACTCAAATGTAACGGTCTGAATTAATTTTCCTATTAATTCAGCCGTTACACAGGAGAATAAATAATGAACCTGGACACAAAATTGGTTCAAAACAATTTGTAACGGAAGAAATAAATTTCTAACGTTCAGAAAAAAAAAGAGGAGCAAAAAGAATTTTAGGGTCCCAGCCCGAACCCGAAGAGGAAATTGAATCGGCATTCGGCGCTCGCAGATGTGGGCGCGTACCCGTTACGCGCGTCGAACCGAACCGAACCAAGTCGAGCCGGGCCGGGCGGCGGCGGCGGCGCGCGCGTGTGGCCCAAGGGGTTCCCCACACAACAACTTAAGAGAGCAAAGAAGAGAAACTAATATATGTACACAAGAAAGCTTTGGCCCATCCGATGTGGGACTAAAGAAAGGAAGAGGAAACTTGAGCTTTTGAAAGCAAAGTAAAACCAACAATCCCCCCCCCCCCCCAAAAGGTCAAGTTCCGAAACAGAGATAAGAGTGAAGTAAATAGAGAGAGAGAGAGAGCATCTTGGCAGTAAAATACTATGCATAGATGAAATGGACTACAGCCTTGAATCTTACGTAGTGACTATTGCCTTAATCTGAAGAAGTGCTTGATGGACTATGCCTTGAATCAGACTTCTTGAACCAGATTTAAAAAAATAGCACACATAGTACGCTAGAGGTCCTTGGTCTATCGGGTGGCGCTTTTAAATGGCCATGCGTACTTTCCACATTCATGAGAGTTGTCTGGGATCGCCTTGTCCCATAGTCGCGGCCTTCACGACCTCTCATATAGGTAAGTCCTTAATGGTTGGTGATATGAATCAACCCAGCATTACAGCTTGGACCTATTAAGAGTTTAACCTCATCCTAACCATATCACACAGGAACACTGTCACCATAGGGATGGGGAGTCATTGTACACATGTACAGCCGCTTGGGATTTATTTTAATGAGACTTTAATCTCGAGTCAATGTTCCATAAAGTCACCTAAGTTCAGCTTGTTTCTACCCATTGAACCGGCTTCTTGGGATCTCCAGTCAGACTCGGTTGGGTTGCCACTGCTGGTGACTAACTTATGGGCTTAACCCCATCCCCCTCGATGATTCTAGGATCAAAGTCCTAGACAAACCCTTCGTCAAGTGATCTGCAAGGTTCTTTTCTGACTTTATATAGCCAAGAACCACATATTTGCCTAGTAGGCTTTTTATCGACTTGAAGCGCAGCTGCAGGTGCCTGTTCATCTTAGCATTCACAGAATCATGCTTTAGTAGTTCAATAACAGATTTATTATCATAATTTATAGAAATTGCAGGAACATGACTAAGAGAAACAGGTATATGCATAATAAGATTTTTAAGCCATTCAGCTTCTGTGCAAGTTGTATCTAAATCTATCATTTCAGAGTCCATTGTACTCCTAGCTATGATAGTTTGCTTACAAGAGCCCCAGGAGATCGCAGCTCCTCCTAGAGTAAATACATATCCAGTAGTAGATTTTATATCATGTGAGTCGGTTATCCAGTTTGCATCTGAATAACCTTCTATGATATCAGGGTGCCTAGTAAAATGAAGTTTGTAATCTAGGGTGCCCTTGAGATATCTAAATACCCTATCCAAGGCAGTCCAATATGACTGATTTGGGTTACTGGTATATCTACTTATTCTCCCAATAGCAAATGCAATATCAGGTCTTATCCTGTTTGTTATATACATAAGGGAGCCTATCATCTGTGAATATTTATGTTGTTCCAAAGGTGATTCTTCATTCTTTTTTAGTACAATACTGCTGTCATAAGGAGTAAGGACATGTTTCTTATCAAATAACTCAAACTTTTTTAGCATTTTTTCAATTGAATGTGCTAAAGATAGAGTATAACCCTCTTTGCCTTTGGTCACTTGCATTCCTAAAATTAAGTTGGCTTCTCCTAGGTCTTTCATATCAAACTGGCTAGATAAATAGTTCTTTGTAATATTTATCAATTCCAGTGATGAACCTAGAATAAGGATGTCATCTACATACAAGCATAAAATGACACAACTTTTACATGTACCTTTAGAGTATATATATTTGTCATACTCATTTGACAAAAAATCATATTCACAAATTACGTTGTCAAATTTATTGTGCCATTGTTTGGGAGCTTGTTTCAAGCCATAGAGGGATTTTACTAAGAGTTTCTTTTCTTGACCTTTAGCAATGAAACCTTCAGGTTGGTCCATATAAAGTTCTTCCTCTAGATTTCCATTCAAGAATGCTGTCTTTATATCCATTTGATGGATTAGCATATCATGAATGGATGCTAAGGCCAAGAGAGTTCTAATGGAAGTGATCCTGGTTACAGGAGAGTAGGTATCAAAATAATCTAACCCTTTCTTCTGGGTAAAACCCTTAGCAACTAATCTAGCTTTGTATTTCTCTATAGTACCATCGGCTCTGAGTTTCTTCTTGAAAATCCACTTACAGCCTATTGGTTTATTGCCTAAAGGTAGATCTGTTAGAAACTAAGTGTTATTCTCCATGATTGAGTTGTATTCACTGTTAATGGCTTTTTTTTAGAAGGGAGCATCAGGAGACGACGTTGCTTCTTCATAAGTTGAGGGATCACCCTCTATCAAAAAGGTGAAGAATCCTTCTCCTAAATTTTTCTCAATCCTATTCCTTTTACTCCGTCTTGGTTTTAAGTCTTGTTCAGATTGTGAGCTAGGTATTTGGACATGAGAACTTGTAGAGGGTATGGAGGAAGAGATTGAACTTCTATCCTTAAAAGAAAATATGTTTTCAAAGTAAACTGCATCTCTTGCTTCTATAATGGTATTGTTAGAGATTTTATTTACTTCTGAGTGAGTCACTAGAAATCTATTGGCATAGCTGTCTAAGGCATATCCTATGAAAACAATATCTACAATCTTGGGACCAATCTTTCTCTTTTTAGGTTCGGGAATTCCGACTTTAGCAAGGCATCCCCAAACTCTAAGGTAATTAATCCTAGGAGCTCTACCTTTCCACAGCTCATAGGGAGTCTTATCTTTTGTCTTAATAAGAATCCTATTAAGAATGTAACATGCAGTTAAAAGAGCTTCTCCCCACAAGTTATCAGGAGCACCAGAGCTGAGAAGCATGGCATTCACCATATCTAACAGAGTGCGGTTATTGCGTTCAGCAACTCCATTAGACTGAGGTGAATAAGGAGCAGTTACCTCATGAATTATTCCATGTTCTTTACAAAAGTTAATCATTTCGTTTGAGGTATATTCTCCACCACGATCAGATCTAAGGATCTTAATCTTTCTTTCTAATTGATTCTCAGGTTCAGATTTGTAGACCTTAAATCTATCTAGAACTTCATCTTTGGTTTTGAGAAGGTAGATATAACAATACTTTGAATAATCATCTATAAACGTAACAAAGTATTTTCTACCACCTCTGGTCAAAATCCTATTTGAGTCACATACATCACTATGGATAGGTTCTAGAAGGTCAGAATTTCTTTCTACAGATTTGAATGGTAATCTAGTGTGTTTGGCTTGAACACAAATCTCACATTTGTGTTTGTCATCTATTGGAGTCTTGGAAATAAGATCTAAAGTCATCATTCTTTTAATAGAACCTAGGTTCACATGACCTAGTATGCCATGCCAAACATTTGAAGATTCTATATTAGAGACAATGAGAGAACAATCAGAAATTTTATTCATTGTGCTTAAAAAGAAAAGACCGTCTTTTACAAAGCATTTTCCTATAAAAGAGTCATGCTTAAAAAAAACTACTTTATTAGCCTCCATTACAATTTTGTATCCTGAGGCTACAAGAAGGGATCCACTAACTAGATTTTTCCTGACAGACGACACATAAAGAACATCATGAAGAGTTAAGATTTTTCCTGATGTCATCTTCAGGTCAACTTTTTCTCTTCCAATAATTTGTGCCGTTGAGCCATCTCCTAGGGTCACACCTCCTCCACTTGATTCCTGATAGTTTAAAAAATAAGAGCGATCAAACAAAACTTGAACATTAACTCCAGAATCCAACCACCAATCATCAGAATGGTAAGAGAGGTTAATAAGGGGTTGAAAGCTTACAGACCTGAAGGAACTCGAAGAACCTTTGTGAAGCATGTTCGCTTCTGGTCTAACTGAGCACTTTCCTTTGTAGGAGGTCTGGACAGCTTCCTTCTTCCTATGGTAGCAGTTGGTGGCCATATGGTTTGTTTTACCACACACAAAATAAAACCTCTTCTGATCCTGAGTCTGACTGAAGTTTCTAGGTTTTTGGTTTTGGTGATGATGGTTTTGGTGGTTAGGCTGGAAGTTTTTCTTCTTTTTGAAGAAATTCTTTTTGGATTTATAAGCAAAATTAGATTTGGATTTTCCTTGGCCTTCTACAAGGTTTACCTTAGCTTTAGATTCAGTCTTAGGCTTAGACCTCAATCTAATTTGTTCTTCGGTTCTAATTTTATTTAGGACTCGATTGTAGGTAAGATCTCCTTGTGTATGGATAAGTTCCTTCGAAATATCAGACCAAGAGGGAGGTAGCTTGTCTATTAGGCATGCTATTTTATGCTCATTGGAGAAAGATGTTCCTTTGGCTTGAATATGCCTAAGGTATTCTTGGAATTCATGGAGTTGGTCATTCATAGGTTTGTTATCTACCATGAAATGCCTATTAAAGGTTGAAGAATTAAACCTTTCTATTCCGGCATCATCACAGCCGTATTCATCTTCCAAGGCTTTCCAAAGTTCTTTAGCGCTCTTGTATTCAAAAAATATATCATACAAGGATTCAGATAATGCGCTCAGAATTCTATGAAACCAGTGAAAGTCTATCTCTTTAGGGTTTTTGGTTTCGAGGAGGTGGACACTCCTATGTCAGACTCAGTATCATCAGAATCATTTGTGATGGGTGTGGACCCATCAATGGCAGAAATAAGTCCTAAGGTCGTGAGCCAAAATTTCATTTGACTCTGCCATCTTTTAAAGTAAGAGCCATCAAACTTAGCAGGTTTTGTAGTAGAGGATTCCTCCTTACCAGTCATGATTGCAGTCTGAAAAAATATAAATTTATTTAATAACAATGTCTAAGATAATAGTTTAGGTGGTCTTTGCTAATCAATCTTAAAATCTTTAGTTTTTCAAGTGTTGATCAACCCAGGTTAGCTGTAGGGGCCGGTTTTCAGCTAGCGGTGGTCCGAAGACTCTTAAGTACCGTGTCGCTTAGGGCTATTTACACCCGGTTGACAGAAGGACCCTTTAGGCTTGTGCCCGAGTTTGTCTCTACTTTGAAACTTTAGATTTGAAGATTTTATTTGCAATTTTCTTTTACTAAACTATTTTCTTTTTGGTCCTAGATTGCTTTCAAAGTAGTAAGTGATTAAAAATGAAGCAAATTGTATGTTACAATTGAAAGAAATTTTTGTGATCAAAAATTGCAATTGACAAATAGATAATTTTTTTCTTTTTCTTACACAGTAACTATCAATTCTTTAGAATAAATCAATTATAACAAATAGTGAGAAGCAAATTGTATGTTACAGTAACTATTAGTTAGAAGTAACAGTAACTATTAATTGCAATTGACAAATAGTTAGAAGCAAATTGTATGTTACAGTAACTATTAGTTAGAAGTAACAGTAGCTATTAATTGCAATTGACAAATAGTTAGAAGCAAATTGTATGTTACAGTAACTATTAGTTATTTAGAACTCTTAACTATTAACTTGAATATATTTGTTTTTCTTTTCTTTTGTAGAACAAATAAACAGTAACTATTTGAACAAACAGTAACAGATAGTTAGAAAAATCAATTATAAAAAATAATCAATTCTAACAGAAATCAACTCTTAGATTGTTAGAAATATTGTTGTTTTCTTATTGAAAAAATTTCAGAGTACAAAAATAAAATTAGATTGATGTTACCGGCCTCTGGGGAAGTCGTGCACGAAGCACTGCCCTAAGAGTTGATTCGGGATCTGTGTGCAGACGTTCCCGAAGCTCCTAGTGGTAAAACCCCCGCACTACCGGTATCTCGTCGCCGCACACGACTTGGAGAGAATGACCAGGACTTAGCTATGCCCAGAGCTCGGAGACGACGAAGATTTGACAATCGAAGTTTGGCAGCAAAAGTTTAGAGATGAATTTTTTTTATAGAGTTTACAAAGAAATCAGTCCAATATATAATAATCAAATGTAACGGTCTGAATTAATTTTCCTATTAATTCAGCCGTTACACAGGAGAAATAAATAATGAACCTGGACACAAAATTGGTTCAAAATAATTTGTAACGGAAGAAATAAATTTCTAACGTTCAGAAAATTAAATGAAAAAAAAGAGGAGCAAAAAGAATTTTATGGTCCCAGCCCGAACCCGAAGAGGAAATTGAATCGGCATTCGGTGCCCGCAGATGTGGACGCGTACCCGTTACGCGCGCCGAACCGAACCGAACCGAGCCAAGCCGGGCCGGGCGGCAGCGGCGGCGCGCGCGTGTGGCCCAAGGGGTTCCCCACACAACAACTTAAGAGAGCAAAGAAGAGAAACTAATATATGTACACAAGAAAGCTTTGGCCCATCCGATGTGGGACTAAAGAAAGGAAGAGGAAACTTGAACTTTTGAAAGCAAAGTAAAACTAACACTTCCACCTAGAAAAAATATTATCTTGTACACGGGACATAGGAATTACAACACATTATAAGAGCCTCATTAGTAAAGCTCATCATCAGGCCCAATTTCTAGATTCAGAACTTTGAAGCTCATTTTTTAGAATATTAAGCTCCATCCCTAGTCCCTGTTTCTATATGTTCGATCCCATCCCACCCATATGTGCTAATGTTGGACCTCACAATTTCTAGATTATAGTTTGTAGGAACTCATTTTGTAGAATAGTAAGTTTCAATTTATAGCACAATTTTCTAGATTCTAGATTTTATATTATTTTTTTTCCAAATTAAATTTTGATCCCACAATCTTTGGTATCGGAACTCGTTTTATCATTTTCTACTGTTCTCGTACAAACCCAATTCATTATAAATTTATCTTTTTTTTTTAGAAATTTTGGATCCCAAATTGTATTGGAGAGTTGCAACTACTGTAGACATGTTTGGTTAGCAGTAGGTGACTGGAAAGTGGCATGAAGTTGCCAATTTCAACGAAAGTCCCTCCACTTTCGATGTTTGGTTGTGGCTTGCAAGTGGCTTGCAAGTGTCTTGTCTGTGACACTTTTCACTTGATGTTCCCCTTCCTTGCTCAATTTTTACCTACACGCAAAAACAGCTGCAACTGGGTTGCAAGTGGCTTCTTTGGGTTTGGAGGAAGAAGAAGAAGAAGACGAGCTCGACGAGTCACGCAGCCAGATCCTCCATGCGGGATGGGTCAGATGACTCAGATCGATCGGCCGGTGCTGCCAACGTCTCTCGACGACGGCCGATGACTGCGAGGCCGATGGCGACGGAGCGGACGGCGAGGCCGTGCCCGGATCTGGACGAGATCGGCTCCGACGAGATCAAGACGGCTGGCTGCATGCAGTTGATCTCAAGATCATTCTTCACAGCCAGAGAGTGTTGTGTGAGAGAGAGAGAGAGAGAGAGCGCGCCATGAGAATGATAAAAAAAATGGTGGGAAAAAGATCTCGAGGCAACACTCTCTGGTGGAAAGGAATTTTTTTTTTGGAGAGTTGTCTCAAGAACCACGCGGATGTCTCGAGGTCTTCTTCACAGTCCAATTATTATTATTATTATTATTTTGACTATTTTAAGAGTTTTTGGTAATTAAAATAGTAATTATATAATTTGGGAGCTGTTTGTTAATTAAATTGATTATTATATCACTTAAATGTGGTGTCATCCAATCATTAAAATTCTTCATTCTCATCTGAAGCAAGTACATTATAACTCAATATGCTGCAATGTCATTTTTACACTTTTAAAAAGTTACATCTATCCAAAGAGCATCCTAATCATTCTCTAAGACGATAGGGTTGAATATGCTCCAACGGGTTTGGGACTAACATTACCTGACCTGGCCTGATAGCCCTTTCATTATCGGGCCTATATACGTCTTTCCCGAGCTGTCCAAAAAGCCAGAATCTCATCCTCTCTCTTCTCATTTCCGATAAGGAAAGGAGCCCCTCTCTTTCTTCGCCCAAATCCATCGAATCAAACTCTCCAAACAAAAAAACCTCGATTCAAATTAGGGTTTCGACAAAAACCTAATCCCGAACCCCTCTCCTTCCCGAGGGATCCCATCCAGTCCGCGGAAACCCTAACCTTAGGATGTCATCCTCGTCGGGGCAGCAGCAGTTCAGGTACACGCAGACCCCGTCGAAGGTCCTCCACCTCCGGAACCTCCCATGGGAGTGCACGGAGGAGGAGCTCGTCGAGCTCGGCAAGCCCTTTGGGAAGATCGTCAACACCAAGTGCAATGTCGGCGCCAACCACAACCAGGCCTTCGTCGAATTCGTGAGTGTTCTATTCGGTATTTCAAATCTGGATTTATAATTGATCTTATTGTTGGTTTAAATTGAAATTCGATACGATTTGTATCTATGTTATGTTGGCATGAATCAGCACGTCACGACACCGATCTTGGCGTGTCATAGTGTGCCGTGGAGTGCCTGTTTCTTACAATGGGTTGAATTGGTTAGGTATGTTCCGTTTGGCATGAACCGATACAACGCAACACAACCCCGATTTTGGCGTGTCCTAGTATGCTGCCTGAGCGACTGTTTCGTGGAATGGGTTTAATTGATTAGGAATGTTTGGTTTGACAAGTATATGTAGTGTGAAATAATGGAATTTGAGAAGTCATAAAGTCTTAACAGAAAATTGAGAGGTCAATAAGAACAGAATATGAGAAGTCATTTTAGTCGGGTCCAAATTTACTGCATCTTAATAGCCTAAAAGGCGTGTTCCTAAGCTGTAGATGTGCACACCTCACTGAAAGTGTCTTACCTTAAGGGATATGAGGCGATATACCTCATTTGTGCCTTGTCTTTGTGCCTAGGCTTCTAGGCGCATGGCTTGAGAGCACTATATGGTGTTCATGCTTCGGAAGAATGACATAGCAGATTTTGTGAATTATAATTGTTGTTACAAACTATGAAAGGATGGGCTCTATCAAATGCCATAATTTTTTTTGTTTACTTTGCAAGTAATAATTTTGGGGATGCTCTAAAGTCTTCAATTCAATAGAAATATAGAATGGAAAGAGGCATAAAAGTTAATTAAACCAATGTCTTATTTAGGGTATAAGTTTTCCAAGGAGATCTTAGCTTGAAATCATATAGAGCTGTATTAACTTGAGCTTGAGTGCAGTGTTCTAAATTTCGCTAGGCAGAATCGGTGCGGCGGAGGACTGCCTAGCGCCTAGGCTGTCTAGGCGGTCGCACAGTTTTTTTTTTTGAAATTTGAAATCCATAATACAAATTTGAAATCAAACATGTTCTAACTTCTAAATTCATTATACAATTCATAATTTTTTTTTTGAAAATTTAAATTTAAAATTTTAATGTTTTGAAATCCAAATACAATCTTAAAACCCAAACCACATATTCACAATACAACTAAGTATAAAAAAAAAAAAAAAAAATCAAAAACCGAACAGCTGCATAGGGCCGGTTATGCCCGTCTAGGTGCCGAAAAGGTCCGAACATGCTTCTAGCTAGACCGAACATGGGGTTTCCGGTCGGCGGACGGCCGCCTAGGCCGAAATTTATAACACTGCTTGAGTGGCATGGAAATGGTCAACTGCTCAAGTGATCTATCTTCTGTTTGTTTATTATGCAACTTGTGTCTAGACTGTCCACTGGAACCCTATGCAGGAACGTGGGACAGTTGATATGATGAATTTGTGAGGCTATATCTTCTGCCAAGTTAACAATGCTGTATAAAACTGCACGAGGACAAGGGAACTACAACCATTTTGGTGGAATAGAAGTGATACTGAAACTACTTTGTTACATGTGATCTTTGTGAGTAATGAGATAAGTGGAGTTAATGGCTTCGGAAATAATTGTGGTTAGTTTCTTTTGTTTTGATTTATTTTCTTTTAAGAAGATTCTTAACATTTGCGACATGACCCTTTCTTCTATCTTGTCACATTGTGGACACAAATCTCCAATGTTCTACTTATTAATGCTCATCATGTAACATGGCAACACACTTTTAAAGCAGAGTTCTATTGCACCTAGTATAGTATATTCTTTGATGCGTGGATTGTGGTCTCTTACTCCCCTCTTGAATATGCAATGTGATATTGCTTTCCATAAGTATTCAGTTACATTTAAAACATGCATGTGGAGACAAGTGTACTGAAGAATAAATCTTGCCTACTCGTTTTCATTCTCAAGGGCATGCGAAGAGGGTAGCCAAGATAACAAAGTAGATCTCGCCCAAAGGTGTCTATTCTTAGGCCGGTCACCGGGGTTGAAGAAACTTCCTACTTCTATCGCATGAAACTTTAATGGATGATGTTTTTGTAAAAAAAAGTAATACTTACTGACATAGGTAAAATTCGTATCTTCACTAAGAAAATACTTTATATGCTCAAAATCTACAACTTTCTAGAGATTCTAAAAGTGAGGGTTTAAAAAAAATATGTAACATTTTTAGTTCTTCTTCTTGAATTATATTATGTGAAGCACCCGTTTTTCTCTATTAAGGCCCTTAAAATATAGCAGTTTTTTTAGAGTGAAATTGTGAATCATTGAGTTGGATGTTAGGGATTGCTGTAAAAACTGAAAGGTTCGTCTCATGAGGAGAAATTGTTGTAGGATGTACTTTGACACTACAGCCTGTCTTGGAATGGATATGAGTTTGTTGGCATAAATGACTATTTGGTGGGTAGCTTCTGCATTTGTCCTGGAGGCACATAATCCTTAAATTTTTTGATTAGTCTTCGTTCCTGTAAGGTGGTTAGGGGGTGAACGATGAGGATTTCAGATTTCAAAAGTGATGCGAGAAATTGAATGCGAGAAATTGAAAGTCATCCATGAGATAGTCTTAATTTTTTGCCTTCTTGAAGATTCTATTTTCCTTTTCTAGATAATCCATAATTCTTTTGATCAATCAATTTTCATGTTATGAGGTAATTTATTTTAGTTGTTTGAGTTTCTGTTTTTAATTGTTTGTGATTTTCTTTGCACTTCTATTCTTGCTTTCCAATATCGATAGTCCAGCATATGCTGCAGATATAGTTTTGAAAAATTGGATAATATCACGGCTTCTAACAATCAAAAGTATACAAACAGCACTCAGGGATGTGCTATTCTACTCTTTGTGGCTTTGGTTCATTTGCACATAATGAGTTAACTCTCTTCCTTGCAGTCTGACCTTAATCAGGCCATCTCAATGGTTTCATATTATGCTTCTTCATCTGAGCCTGCACAAGTTCGTGGCAAAACTGTCTATATTCAATACTCAAATCGGCAAGAAATCGTGAACAACAAGAGCACTGGAGATGTTGCTGGGAATGTTTTGCTCGTAACTATTGAAGGTGTTGAAGCTGGTGACGTCAGCATAGATGTTATTCATCTGGTAATCCTGTTTTAATGATCACATATGTATTCTAAACCATTGCAAGTAGAATAATATGACATAATTATGTAAGTCTAGTGCGTGTTGTAAATTTTAAAGTTGAATATTGGCAATGAAATGCTTGTAACAATGCAATCTATGTAAATCATAGATCTTAATCCTTTGACTTCTAGTAACATGCTCATGGATCAGCAGGTCCATGTTACACGGAGAGAATCAGACTTCTGCATTCGGAGAGATACCATGTATTTTTTGCTCTCAAAGAATCTCATTCTTTGACTGTTCCAATTTGAGCGTTTGAACTTAACCTTTCATAATGTTACCTTCTAACTGTTGTTAACAATCTTGCTTTATTTAAGTTGGTAGGACACAGACTTGTGTATGGAAGCCATTTGTTGTGAGGTTAAAACTTTTAATCTCTAGGTTCTCAGAAACTCTTTGGATATATTATTTTTAATGATCCTCTGTTTTCTTTTGTGAGCTTAGAATTTTTTTTTGTTTCTCTAATTTATAATTTGTTTTCCTGAAAGATCCACTCCCATTTTGGTTGCTATTGTGCTCAATGGTAGGATCATAAAATACTTGATTTCTTTTTCCTCTCATATAATTTGCTCTTTTGAAGGCAGTGGGTAAATGTGGTCTATGCATCATATTCATCTAGCTAAATATTTATTGCACAATATGTGATGCAACTGAAGTTTTGATGAATGACATGCTCTTACCTACAGGTGCCATCCTGCACTAGAGTTTGGTTAATGGTTTTCCATAGGAATGATTGTAATGGTTGTACCGGTTGTTGCTTTACTTTCTTGTGTTTTCTGCTTGATTTTTGTCTAATTGTTTTCAGGTGTTTTCCGCCTTTGGGTTCGTTCACAAAATTGCTACCTTTGAGAAGGCTGCTGGGTTTCAGGTTATTTTTATCTTGTAGTTGTAGAAGTTGATTTTTATGCAGTTTTCAGTAAAGTAACTCGTCGAGATCTACGACTTGTAGGCATTAATCCAGTTCACTGATTCTGAAACTGCCTCAGCAGCAAGAAATGCCTTGGACGGAAGAAGTATCCCAAGGTTTTCTGTTTGTTTATCTATTATGGTTTTTATCTTATTTTTCTTCCAAGATACTGATATAATGTTTTACTTCCAGATACTTGCTTCCAGAACATGTAAACTCTTGCCATTTGCGGATTTCATATTCTGCTCACACTGATTTGAACATAAAGTTTCAGTCACATCGTAGCAGGTATATACATGTGCATGGAAATTTTGTATGGAAATTTTTTATATTCTAGTCCCCCTTATACTTTGCCTTGATTAGCCTACTAGAAATTTTGTAAAGTTTGTTATTGTCTTTAGCTGATATTTTTTTATTCCAACTCTTATACGGCTGAGAGATTCCCAAGGGTACAAATGCAGTAGGATTTTATTTATTCTATTTCATTATGTTTATATGGTTCAATTGACTATTTGAATGAATTGTGCAAAACATGTAGAGGACCTCATTCTCAATGCTTGTCATATTGTTAGAAACATCCGAGCAAAGTTATCCATCCGACCTTTTTATTATAGTTTTACAAATTTAACTGATTAGATCTAAGCTGTTGGCCTGATGGCCGAGGTGACTTTTCAGAGTTGTATTGTTGATGAGCACGATCCTTCTGCATCTTGTGTGTTAGAATTTCATATTGCAATTGTAATGTGATTTTCTACTACTAATACATGTCTTTGGACTTGTATATAATTAAAACTCAGGATACTTGAGTATCTAGAATTATACTATTAACATGTCCATTGCTAGTTAGATAGGCAAAACCTTTTGGCCAATCTTCTAAGTCAACAAGATCATTGTAGGAAGCACATCTCTCATATTTCAACTATTGTGTGCTTATTTTTTCTCCTATATACAACTCTCACATTCCCATTGTAGGCCTATAATAACTCAGGCAAGCCCGTCCTCTTAGCACACTGGTTAGTCTCCTATGTTTCAAGGACACTAAGAAAGAATTATTTAAAAACATTGGGAATTTATGTAAAAGAAAAGAAGGTTACCATGGGAGGTTGACTTGTTAACTAAACAAAGTTATTAAAATATTGTAAATAAAATGATTGTGATACCTCCAAATTTCTAGTTTTTCTTTCATTGATATATTCTAACTTTTGTTTGTCTCCTTATTTCGTCTTTCCTTGTTTCACTTGGAGCTATGCAACATAGGTGCCAGATAGTACAATTCCAAAAAAAAAAAAATAGTACGAGTATGGCTCGGGTGTTACATTAGGTAGTTGAAAACCAGCGTGAAACATGTTGGATCTCTATACGTATTCTTACATAATACACGTTGGGGAGTTCCTTATTAGTGATGCATTACATCTTTTTTACCCCAGACATAGGTGCCAGATAGTACAATTCCAAAAAAAAAAACCCATAGTACGAGTATGGCTCGGGTATGAGTTACATTAGGTAGTTGAAAACCAGCGTGAAACATGTTGGATCTCTATATGTATTCTTACATAATACACGTTGGGGAGTTCCTTATTAGTGATGCATTGCATCTTTTTTACCCCAGTGCAATAAAAAATGAGCAAGGGTGGATTGCTAGGTCGTACCCTTAAGTGAAGTATTTCTTTGTTGCCGTCCGATGTGATGTCAATTGAGCAACGATGGGCTAGGACTTTCCCCAGAAGTGATATGCCACGTTGCTACCTCAATGTGGTGACATATTAGGAAGTATAAGATATATGAAACAATGAGGTAAGGAGTTGCATAAGAGTAGGGTTAAATTAGGTACTTGAGATATAGGGACACAGGACAGAAAATGGAGTTAGCTGATACAAGGATTAGTATAAAGATTGATATAGTTTAAGAAACTATGTGGGTAGGTAAAAAAATGAGGAAAATTGATACTCTACTGAATTTAGAATATGGTATACATTGGAAAAAAGACAAGAAATGGGGTAGGAAAATACTAGTGGATAATTTTTTGACGAATAGTGTTGCAGACCTAGAAAGAATAGATGATAGGATTATATTACTTTAACTAGTATTAGGGGAGGATGCTATTAATTTTATTAAGTATAATTAATGTTAGGGTGGATGCTACTAATGTTATTAGTGCATATGCACCTCAATTAGGATCTCAGGAAAATATTTAAAAAGTGATTTGGGAAAATATAGATTGTCTGATTCAAAAAGAGTACCTGGAGGAGAATATATATATATATATATATATATATATATATATATATATATATATATATATATATACTGAGAAGTTATATATCAGAGAAGATTAAATGATAAATGTCGAAATTGAGAACGATGGTTATGATAACATGTTGGAGTGCTGGAGGTTATGTATATGGAGTCGAGAATAAAGGAGGTGATAAGATCCTTGATTTTGCAATGTCGTATGACCTTAAAATAACAAATACTTGCTTTAGGAGAGGAAGAGAGGCATTTAGTTACTTTTAAAAGCGGATCCTTGATACTGGCTGATAGCGTGCTGGAGGTTATGTATATGAAGTCGGGAATGAAGGAGGTGGTAATATCTTTGATTGCAATGTCATATGACCTTAAAATAGCAAGATCCTTGATACTTGCTTTAGGAAGAGAGAGCAACATTTAATTCAAATATTAGCCAAATAGATGACTTTCTTAGTAGGAAGTTGATATACTAGCATGTGAAGATTGTAAAGTTATATCAGGAAGCTTAATGACTCAATACTCAACATAGGATAATGGTCTTAGATATTACTATTAGAAAATGGAAGAAAAAGACTTAGATTAGACAAGTGACTGAGAACTAGATTGTGGAACTTGAAATGAGGAAACTTAGTACTATTTAAGGATCAAGTAATAAAGGAAGTTGTGACAGAGACAACAGAGATTTTAGGATATTCTTAGGGCAATGATTAGTCTTCTGAAAAAGTTGGTGGTGGAACGAAGCAGTCCAAAAGGTATAACTAAAGCCAAAAAATCCTATTAAGAGTGGCAAAAGTGTAAATGAGAAAAACTTTGAAAGATGTAAATTAGCAAAGAAGGAAGATAAAAAAGCAGTTACCGAAGCTAAATCTAAAACATATGATTATTTTTTGTAGAAAGTTAGAAACTAAGGAGGGAGAAAAATATATATTAATAGGCTTGCTAAGAGTAGAAAAAGAGGGGGATGCAAATCTAGGTTATATTAAATGTATTAGGAGTGAAGACCAAAATGTAGTAATAAGAGGATGATAATGGAGTTGTTTTAACTAGTTATTGAACATGTGCATATGGAATGCGATTCCTTTTCTCATTGGCTTAATTTGTTACCAAGATGAATGTAATTTCCAAGAGCAAATTGTATCATTGTATCTCTGTCTGAACTTTTTATAGTCGAGGAATACTTGGAGGATGTTCCTTGGTTGCATGAGCTTAAACTGTATAGTCAAAATGTAGGTCTTCTACCCGTCAACTGGCGTAGGTTATGGCATGGTCCTCTCAGGCTCGTAATAACTTTGGCTGATAATAACCTTGGGTAGAAATTTGGCACAAACCTAGAGCATTGACAATCTGTCATAAAATTTTTGTCAATATTTTATGGAGTTTCTTATGCTCTATAATCAACCCCATTCTTGTGGGAGAATGCTTGGATAATGATAAATATTATTATTGTTTAACAAGAACATTCTAGAAAAGCTTAATTTAGACAATTAGTTTTCGATATGTTATATTGCTATTGTCGTAAAATTATAATTTTTTGATGTTAAGAATGTTGTAAAGAAAATAAAAAATGGAAAATCAATAGGAGTCAATATTTTTATTAAGGTTTGAAAATGTTTAGATAAAGGATTAATATGACCGGCTTACTGATCTATTCAACCAAATCCAAAGGATTAAGAAAATGCTTAATGAATGGAGAACTAGTATTATAGTACCCATATATAAAAATAAAGGAGATGTACAAGTATTAAGCTTACGAGCCATATAATGTAGTTATGGAAGAAAGTAAATAAGCAAAGATTAAGAAAGAAACTAGAGTCCTATAGAATCAATTTGGTTTTATGCTCATAACTCATTGAGTTACATATGGTTTTGATTTAGAGAACCCGTTGGTATAGTTCCTAGGGAGTTAATTTTGAGCGCATTAGAGAAGAACAAGTTCCTAGTAGCTATATTGAGACTATTAAGGTTATGTACGAAGGGGTTACGATGACCATTTGAACCGTTGGAGGAGATAGTAAATCATTTCCTACTACTTTTGGCTTACATCAAGGGTCAACAAGTCAATACCTTTTTATGCTAGTTATGGATGAGATTACTAAACATATTATTTAGATGGAGGTTCCATGGTGAATGGTGTTCACTAACAATATTGTGTTGGTCGATTAGATTAGAGAAATGTTAGATGCTAAAATAGAGGTGTGGGATAAACTTTGGAATCTACGAGGTTCAAAATTAGGACAAAAACGTACTATATGAAATGCAACTTCAAACAAAAGCCAAAGAGAGGGTTGGGGGGGGGAGGGGGAGGGGGAGGGGAGTACTTATAGACGAAAAATGAGATACATAGGAGAGATTGTTTTCAGTATTTAGGACCAATCATTCATCATGATGGCGACATTGAGAACGAAGTTATGCATAAAATTAAAGCATGATAGTTGAAACGGAGGAATGTTTCTAGATATTTTGTGATCAGAATATACCTTTGAAGTTGAAAGAAAAATTCTATAAGACAGCTATGAGACTGGCCATGCTTTACGCATCGAAGTGTCATGCAATTAAGAAATAACATCTCCAGAAAATTATTATAGCAGAAGTGAGAATATAAGATAGACAAGTGCCAATACATTGAAAGATATAATAATAGATTAGCGTTTTCAAGTGAAATTAGAGGTGACACAGATTGAGGACAAGATTGAGAAAAGAAATTTGTCTTAGGTGATTTTGTAAATGTGCAATGTAGACCAACATATGCTTAACCCTAGTAAGGATGAGATAAGATAGTAGTTAAATGAGCTTCTAAGACTAAAGATGGGCCTAAATGAACATGGATTGAGATTTTAAGAAGGATATTTTTTTTTGTTAGTCGTAAAGAGGACATGGCCTGTAAGAGAGTTGAATGGAAGAAAATGATTCAAACATGCAACCCAAAAAATTTGGGAAAAATGTTTCACTGTTGTACTAAAGCCAAAAATTCACCACAGAGTTGGAGGAACCAAAAAACTCCTTACATCTAAAGTCTAAAAATCAACAAAAATTCCTAGAAAAATGTAAGCAAAAAGAGCAAACAATTCCAGCAAAATCGTCAAACAAAAAATCTGGCAAAAATAGATCCAGAAAAAATCCATCAAAAAGATCAGCACGTATCTAATTATCAACAAGACTGTAAACCAAAACCTACCTCTACATATATTGCCAAAAAACTTCGGTCCTACACTTTAAGAAATTATGTAATCAAAAGTGAAAGAATCCGTGGAAAAATAAAATAAAGAACCAAGTCAGAATAAGAAAGTAAGAAATTACAACAAAAATTATGTTGATTTTCTTGTATTGGGTTCTGACTATATTTCCTGCCAATTTAATATTTGTGACTGCAAATGGTATTCTCTGATTATTTCTATTATTTGGCTGTATTTATGTAAAATTTGTTTAGTTTACCATCTATTATCTGCCTGTATTTAAGTAAAAAATCAATTTAATTTTGGTCTCAAGATGTTTTAGTACAAATCAGAATCTGTTACTAAAGGTTTTGTTCCTTGTGCAGGGATTACACAAATCCTTATTTACCTGTGAACCCTTCTGCAATCGAGGGAACTTTACAGGTGAGCTCCTTCATACCAAACATATTTTCTCTAGTATTTCTTCGATATCTAAAAAGAATTTTCTTGTTTTCCAGCCGATATTAGGTCCGGATGGAAAGAAGAAAGAGCCCGAGAGCAATGTGCTTCTGGCTTCTATAGAGAATATGCAATATGCTGTTACCGTTGACGTTATTCACACCGTAAGACTTCAATCGTTCGCTCTTGTTTTATACATCCAATTCCATCTTAGTGATTTTTATTGGTGCCAAAATTGCAGGTGTTTTCAGCTTTTGGTACTGTTCAGAAAATTGCAATTTTTGAGAAGAATGGTGGAATGCAGGCTCTAATTCAGTACCCTGGTAGGCAAAGAGTTCATTTCTGTGGTATTATAATTTTTAGTTCAGCTTAAGGCCTGGTTCTAGTATTGTGTACCTATTTTTTTTGGAACCCAGATGTTATGTTATCCTTTGATTTGCATTTTCTCCTACTCGCAGATGTTTTCATCTTTTGGTTTCTTTTAGAATTTTATTGCAGTTATTATTAATGATTTTTTTTTGTAGAAAGAGAGTGTCCCTAATTATATGAAGGTTCAGCCTTCTCCTTTTAAGCAAGCGTCTATATTTTTATTCTGTGTTAATTCTATATTTGCAATATCTGGAGTTTCTCAATGTAAGCACATGCATACTGATAAGAACCTGTTGTATGACTGATATTGTACGGAATGATACAACATGTATAAACACGGTGGCAGATATGGTACTGATTTTGGTATTCAGGAGCTTGTAGAGTTCATGTTGTATTTTTGACTGTCCATGTCATCTCTTTGAGTATCACGACACCTTGTAGTGTCTGCCCTTCCCAGCTGATCAATCTGATAATATATGAAATACATCAGTTGGTGAGACCTTGATTTATCTGATAGTATCAATATATATCACTAACAGAAGCAGGAAATATTGTGTTGCTTATTCATTGCCATATCTTTGATGGTCGTCTTACTCAACAGTTTTTAACAACTTCAATAAAGTATGGGCTCCTTGAAGTTTATGAACAATTTGCTTTGGAGTTCCTCTTATTTGTCTAGGTGACAAGTTTATTACCAGAAGGATGTTGTTCCATTCCCCTTGATGCTTCAATGGTTGTTATCTTTCTTCAATTTTGTGCCTTTGGTAGCACGTCAATCTTGATAGTGTGATAATGAACATGCTCTTCGAAATAATTATTTTAAGTATTTGTTACTTCCAGATGTGACAACTGCTGCAGTTGCTAAAGAAGCTCTAGAGGGACATTGCATCTATGATGGTGGCTACTGTAAGCTTCATCTGTCATACTCTCGTCATACTGATCTCAATGTAAAGGTACAAAATATTAGTTTAAGTTATGAAGTAAATAAAACTGTAAAAACCTCTAACCGGAGCCATTTTCTTTATCAAAAAGAAAAACAAAAAAACAAAAAAAGGGGAAAGATAGTTTTGTGCCTATATTTCAGAAAAAAGTAAACAGTCAGTCCGCCATTATACATCGTTACAGTTCTCAATGTATGTTTCTTGGCACTTTTTTTCTTCTTCTTCTTCCAGTTTGCTTAGTGTTTTATCTGATACATGCACTGGATTTTTTTTCCCAGGCACACAGTGATAAGAGCAGGGATTACACCATACCCGACACTGGTCTCCCTGGTCTCCTAACGATTCCACAAGTTCCTGGTGCTCCAACTGCTGCGCCTTCTTGGCAGAGTAATCCGCAAGCTGCATCCATGTACCCTGGTAATGT
This sequence comes from Iris macrosiphon, assembly GCA_036927795.1. Lineage (NCBI taxonomy): Eukaryota > Viridiplantae > Streptophyta > Magnoliopsida > Asparagales > Iridaceae > Iris > Iris macrosiphon. The sequence goes on along the minus strand of JAYESA010000016.1, from coordinate 127,663,727 downwards.
TGGACCTCAAACTCATCCTGATGGCCAAATGGCTGCTTGGGATCCCAGCATGCATGGTGGCAGGTCGAGCTTTCCACCAGCTCCAGGGGCATACCCAGGCCAACCTTATGCGCAGTCATCCTCAATGCCTATGTATCCTACATCAGGTGCTCCTCCCTCTGCTCCGTCTTATGTAGGAACGCAGTCAAATGCTCCTCGACCTGCTGGTGCTCCACCAGTTGTTGGCCAGCCGTATTACCAGTAGTAATATGCCTGCTCTTTTGGCACTCGTACTGCTTTCAGAGTTTAGTTAAAGTACACCTCAAGTCACTCCAAACCACCAATCTCTTTGTTAGATATTTCAGTGGACATGTATTTCCTTGATAACACATTTATGGAACTATTATGGTATTTAAAAAATGATTTTTTTAACCACTCCTGAAAAATTGTGAATTCAGGAGACCACGACTGCGAGTCGAGTATGTATTCCAGGATCACGACTGCTGTAGGTATAAATTGCAGGACTAATGCGGGTATTTATTATTCTTTTGACCTGAGATCATCATGACATTTTTCATGACCAATTTATTACATCCAATAAATACCCATTCGTTACCCCTTTTTAGAATCACGTAGTATCAATTGTAGATGAACGTGATTCTAAACAGGGGTCACGAATGAGTATTTATTGGATGTAATAAATTGGTCATGAAAAATGATGAATGATCAATAAGGGACTATCACTCCTAGCACACAACCTTGGAAGAATATCCATTGTGATGATCCGATACTGCTACACTCAAGAAAGTCCTCGGCTAGAGTGAGATCAAAATAAAAATATGTTTTTATTAGTTGTTATCTAGTCATTAAGAAGGATAGGTCGAGATACATAATACTAGACATATTAGGATTTGGCATTATATCCATATCCCTCGTGTAGTTGGTGCATTGTGTTTACAGAAAATCATCCTTGTGGTTTATGGGTGGATTTCCAGAATATGTTTTGGAATCAGATATTCGACCAAAAAATAGATATGTATAGACTGATTAGATAACTGAGAGTCGTTTCGACCTGAGTCTAGAAGTCGGGCTCGCTACATCTTGATATTGAGCCCAATGAGTGACACAATAGTCAATCCAACCAAAGAGCGTAGATTGGTTTAATTGAACCAAAAGTTGGTTCAAGGTTTGAGTTGGACTCAAATCCATTAATTAATTGATTAGGTAAAAGTTAAATCAATTTGTTCTAACACATGAACTAATTAGAGTTTCAGAAATTTTATACTCTTAACTAGACTAGGATAAAATCTTAGATAAAAATATTTGATATTAATTTGATAGAAATAAAATAAAAATCTCTATCCTAATTTACATAGGATTTGGATTGATCAAGTCACACTGATCCTAGGACCAAACTGTCCCCTGTAAATATAGCATTCGAAGATTCTTTTAAAGATGTTCAAATATTCCAACAAAATTTTACATTACTTTATCATCTAAACAATTCATGCTTCAAGAAAAGCTTTCCTACTAGACTCTTAAGATGTAACCTCTCAAAATTCCAGTCATCAATGACCTTGAAGATCACCCTATACGCTAAACACAGTTTGATAATACTTGTAGTATGCATCTCCATCCGTTTCCACTTGTCGTCATTTATTTACTCTGGCTTATTATATTTTTCCAACAAGATTTTGTGAAAGTCTAGTCACACCAATAGATCTTTGACCATTCTCTGCCACATCCTCAAGTTGAACTTCTCCTACTAAAACCATCAACTATTGTCGTGGACTTCACAATCATTACAGATCTAAAATACTCAAATCGTCCAACTATGCTACAACTTCAACTTGTTGGCACCAAACCACAAATCTGATACCACCGGTTGGTAATAAACACAAAATCTATTTTCGAATGCATTCTTGAGAAAAAGCTTAGGCCTCACAACAATAATATCTTCTTCTTTTTTATGAATAGAATTGTGTCCGCACGAATCCACAACAAGAAGATGAAGCCGGTATCCAAATTTGAAGAAAAAATAAAGATGAAAAATATACAAGACCCATAGAACATAAGAAATACATAGAGAGCCCTAACTTGTAAAACCATCGAGACAGTGAAATCAGTACTAAAATAAATTTACAAGACTTACAAGATTGTTATAATCAACTTTGACAACCCTAGCATAACATAAACTATATACAAAGAGAACCCAAAAAGCACGGAAAGGTTACATCCAAGAAGATTCGAAAAACTCAATTCTTCTCTTCTTCAACCTCTCTACTTCTTCTCTCTCTCTTTCTTTCTTTCTGTTAACCTATTGGTGGCTACCTTCATAAGTGCAATGATCTATAACACAAGGAATAGTTGATTTCTTTATATAGCATGCCCTGACCCTAGAAACTTAATTCTAAATGATCATGACATATGTTTCGTGATCCAACCTTACTATTTGTTAAGATTTGACTATGAGTCCTGTTACTATTGAGATTCACAAATATGAGCCAAAATACCAACACCAAGAAATTAAAGTTGAACCAGTTAGAAGTTTGTTGGTAGTCATGGAAAAAATAAATTAATTATTCTGATGGGGATGTATGACAAAGTTGAAGCTTTTTTGATGAAAATTAGTGTAAATTTAGAAAGAGAACTATTCTTTTGATCGTATATTTGGACTGTTATACCTATAAGACTTACTTTATGTATTATTGAAGTAATCCAAATGGAAAAGTTTGCTTGGTACAGAACCAAAGTAAGAAGCTATTTTGCAGTATAATCCGATTTCGTGATTTCACAAGAAAGTGCTACCCACTTCTTCATTGTTAAGAATGTGAAAGTGTTCTTCATCAGAATCGCTATCAATATCCACACTATGCTTCCATTTAAAAAAAATCAATAGCAGGAGAATATTTTTCGTAAAAAGCATAAACTGTTTGTTCGTCTACCTCATCAAGAAGTTCCTGGTTTTGTAATTTAAGAAAATTACGGTAATGATTAAGATTCCTTTTGACGTCAACTTTGAAGCTTTTCAGGTGAAATTTAATAGTCAAATAGAAGCCCAGTAGTTGTTTAGCTAGAAATTATAATCATTGGTAGTAATTAATTGTTAGGAAAGTTATGCTAAGGAGACCCACCAAATCAAATCCAAAAAGTGATAAATGTAGCAGCAATATTCTTATTGAGTACTCTAAACCATTCTTTTTTGTCATGCCTTCATTAATCTTGTCTGAAATTCATTTCATGCAGGACATCATTCTAAAATCTCTCTGTGGTTTGTTGATCACTATTTTGGTCTGGGTCATATTTTGGGTCTTTGTTGTTTGATTCCAAAACCAGGATATAGTGACACTATATATATGACAGATAGGACACCAAAGTTAGTGTTCGTGTCTGTGTGTGTTATTCCCGGAATACAATAAAAGTACCAAGTATGTGGAAACAAAAATTCGAATATTACACCACTTACAAAAGACACTTGCAAAACCAGAAAACGAGATTACAAAACCACTGACTTTGAATGGCAGAATTGAAATTATGCAACCAAGTTGCTACAATGAAAGATTACAAAAAAAATTAAAAAAAATTGCTGGAGTGATCAAAATCACTATTGCTTAAAATAATATTTGACCTATATCCATCTATCTGCTCCCAGAAATCAGAAAGTTCAGTGTCACAAACTCCTTTAACAGCACATAGACTCCCTACGCGAACAACACTTCGTTCCTCAAAAAACACTCTCCAGAAACTCTCTCCCACTATGTATATTCTATAGTTCATTCATTTGAAAAAGAAGAAATTTCGAATATACGTAGGAAGAGCGACAACAAATTAGGAGTTAACTGTCTATTAAGTAAAAAGTTACTGTTGTAACCTCCACGTTATCGGGACAGTTACTCCTTTGGAGTAAGTGAACAACCTGTGCAGCAGATCTGCGCGCAACAACACCTCGCACATGCAGTCCCAAGCAACAGTCCGTGCAAATAGCCTAGCGCAGCACGTCCACATAGAACGCCTTGCGCAAAAAGTACAACTCGCTCCTGATGTGTAAGTACAAAGTGCAAATGCGTCACTTTGCGCCATTCGTCTGAGCCTGAGTCGCTAATCCCCTTCGGAACTTAGCTCATAAGAAAAATTCTAAAAAAAATGAGTAAATAAATGTTTCTATGAGAAATCTTGCACCTCTTGAAAAATATCCTATCATCTCAACCACATGGGCTACCACACTCTATGTGCACATGTTAATACAAAGCATATTCTTATATTGAAATAAATACTTTGTGTTCTATAAAATGTGAGACTATCTTTCTATGAGTCCAAGGTTAAAAAATCCAACAGTGTGACAATGTCCACAGAGTTGCTGAGTACCTATGTCCTTGCAACATAATGTTCTTCCATATGGATGTTGTCAAGGGCGGAACCGGAAATTCGAACTTGAATGGGCTGACTAACATAAAACACACACACACACACACACACACACACATATATATATATATATATATATATATATATATAGAGAGAGAGAGAGAGAGAGAGAGAGACTATTTGCACCGCCAGTTTCTGGTCTCGTATCCATCCTCCCGCAACGTGGCATTGTCTCATTGGATCTTCATTTTGGAAGTGGGGCCCGAGGTATATGTGTGGGTGTGGGTGTGGGTGTGGGTGGGAGGGGGGGGGGGGACGTTTTATTTGCACCGCATGCGGTGCAAATAGCTTTTTTCATATATATATATATATATATATATATATATATATATATAAAGGAAGATAAATATTATTGATCAACGCTAATTATAACTTAGATCTATTCCAGGTTACAAAAAAAGTCATCTGGGATTTAAAAAATCTACGTCAGCATCTATATTTCTCTGTACAACAAAAATACTAAGGGATCGATCTTTAAAAATACGACGGTTGCGTTCCCTCCAGATATGTCATACTCCATATATATATATATATATATATATATATATATATAATGGGCTGTCCACCCCCTGTCCTTTATTTAGGTCCGCCATTGATGTTGTGCTTTATCTTTTATGCTTCTCTACCCATGAGGTGGAAGGGAGTGAATGATACCCTTGTTAACCGTGTAGGAGTAGCAAATTAATAATAAGGACAATTGTGATCATGTTTTGTAGTTGTTAATTATAATGATTTTGAGAAGCAAACTTATCTTGTATTATAGTTTTCGGTTATTAACTTGTAAATTGGGAAGGTGTAGTTTGCGATGCAAGCAACTATATATCTTTTGAGCCTAAAAGCCATGAAACCAATCTAACCGAGTAGACCCTTAATACATAATGATAAATCATTACACTTACCAACTGCATTCTTACAACCAGAAGGATGTGCCAGTGGTGTAAATTAACCTCCCCCTCCCTCCCCCCCCCCCCTCTCTCTCTCTCTCTCTCTCTCTCTCTCTCTCTCTCTCTCTCTCTATATATATATATATATATATATATATATATATATATATATATATATATATATATATATATTATCCTGTTGATATTTTTTGCGATGAGTTCCACTTTTTAACAATTATTCAAATTTATATCGAATTCGAGTGGCCTTTGTCGTTACAGAGAAGAAGTATAAGATCCTGCTGGATGACGAAAGATCGGTGGATCGAACCACGGGAACGTATTATTCCTTCCATTTATTTGGTAAAAGTTAGAAACAGTGGTCCAAAAGACATACACATACAAAATTTCGAACATTATGTTGGACATCTCAAAAAATATATATATATATTCAAATTTATCAAATTTGGTGGTCAGAAGAGAAGATAAGAAGAGATCTAGTACCATTTCATATGGTTTAAGAATTGTGAATACCGTACATTGAGACAGTTCAAGCATATATCCTCTTCTGTGCAAGATAAGGAGCCATTATTCCTCTTCTTGACAAATTCATTTTATTTGAACTTTGAGTCGGAAGCTAACAATTTAGACTTCAATTATACAATTATTTCTCCTGCTTTTTTGGATTTTTTTATTTTGAACTCTATAAAATAGTCCTACATCCATGTGGCAGTCCCAAATGTATATTCAATATAAGTTTCTTCTTTTGTTGACTTGTACACATAAGATGTAATAGCCTAATGGTTGATACGGTGGAATGTTTTCCAAGAGTGCAAGGTTCAAGATCTCTAAGACGCAAATTTGTTTTTGTCATTCATTTCTTTGAAAATTCTCTTAGGAGCTAGATCTCACAACTCGGATGAAGTGCGCAAAGTGATGCTTTTATGACGTACGTATCGGACGCGAGAGAGGTCACGATTTGCACGTGGGTGCCGTACGGAGCAGTGCGGACTCAACATGGATGCCGCACGGAGCAGAACCTTACAAAATTCATTAGCGTTACAACTCTCCGAGGTAAAATTTTCATTCCCATTGTTGTAAGCGTCTTGCGTTACAATTATAATTTCAATTTTCACGTACTTTGTACGAATTTTGCATCCGCTGGAAATCCATCATCTTCTTGATTCCAAATGGCTAATTCAATAAAATTTCTCTTGCACAGTAAGCAGCTAACTGTGCATTCAAAGGTTTCATACAATACAATGGAAGCATGGTACCCAATTAGAAGAACATAAATATGATATAACCCTCGTCAATCTTTACTGAGTTGGAATTTTTGTTGTTGTGGCAGAAACTTTGACATGACTTGAAACTGGAATAATCTTAATTCGAATTTGTCTATCATGTCATTTTCATGCCAATATTAGGATTTAGCATCCCAACTGATCATATGCAGGTCAAGATGCCAACCCACAAAATGACCATTAATTGACCTATTTTCTTGAAATGTAATTTCTTTGACAAATTATCCCTCAGTACTATAATGCACTATTATACACTCACTTTCTGATTGATTTGCGCAACATCATCATTAGTAAGTGGAGAATGAGTATCTTCCAATTGGGCCAGCACCAGATCGCTAATCTTTAAGTTAAGCAAAGAAATTAGGACAAAAGCAAATTAACCAAAAGAAGAGGAATATGGTTGTTAGAGGGATCGAGTAGGTATTTGACGGTTAGAGGGTTATGTAATGAAAACTGATCGATCATAAAAAGGTCTCGGCAAACAACTGTGCTATTTGGCACCGGTTTCATGCACCCGCGGTTGCGGAGGGAGCGCAGAGTTGGGGTGGGGGGGAGGGAGGGCAGAGCAGAGCAGGAGGCGTAGTACTCCCCTCCCCTCTCCTCTCTGGCCCTCTCCTCCCTTTTTCTCCGTCCTTCGGGCTCTCCGTCGGCCTCCGCGGACTCCTCCGTGTTGGATATGTAAACCAAATTTTGTTAAATTCATTGTTGTATGCATGAATGTATTTAGAAAAACTAAGAGTCATGTTCATTGCTCTTGATGTATCTCGAGTTCTATAAATAGCTATGTAAGCAAAGGGTTGTAGTGTGGAACAAATCAAGCAAGTAAGGAACAAAGTTGTTTATTCAGTCCCTAAAATCAAATATTCTTTTCTCTATTATCTCCCTCTTTGTATCCTACACTCCGCACCTACGGATGCACGTCTCCGTGCACCCGCGGATGCCAAATAGCTTTTTCGAATATTGAAAGAGCACCTTGTTGGGAACGAAAGTGCGGAAACCGTTCCCCAAACCAAAGAGTACCTGCGAAAGAACCGAGCAAAAAAACGCACAAACCAAAAACGCCAAACACAAATCGCAGACACATAAATTTTTGACGTGGAAAACCCTTGCGGAAAAAAACCACGGGACGATAGGAGTCCAACCCTGAAAAGCCTCCACTAATGGAATAAGAAATAGACCGACTTCTTACAAACTTCTCACCGATCCAAACGGATCACCACAACTCTTTTGGAACAAAAAAATAGATTATAACCACGAAGAAGAAAGACAACGAGAAATTACAATTGAAATCACTCACCAACCCGTAACAATCTCCCTAAGCGAATGCGACGACTCCTCAATCAGATCGCTTTCTTCTTTCTGTCTTGGATGACGAATCCTAATAGCAAAGCACGGACTTTCTTTTAGATTTTCTGTGGACGAGCAATTCGAATCTCCAACTTGTACTATTCTTTGTGCCTCCACCATCCTCCTATATTTATAGGATGAGAAATCATATTTTAGGTCATAATAGAATTTCCTAAATAGAAAACCTTAAAATAAGAATCATATTCCAACTAAAATAGTCCAACATGAATTATGGACGTTCAAATATGGTCAAATTAAATATTTGATACAAATTTGAAATCTAATCTAATCTTACATTTAATATAGATTTCTAAATTATATCAAATCAAATATTTAACCATATTTGGATTCCAAAATTCATTAAATTCAGACTTGACTCCAACAGAAATAAGATTTTCAAAAAGAAAAAGGACAATAAAAAAGGTTGATAATGCACCAACATGTCCTTTTAATATTTCTGTTAAATGATGAGGTATTTTTGCTAGGATCTCTGGGGCCGCACATGTTTCTAGTATGTTTATGTTGTGCCGAGCCCCACTTTATACTCTTGACCTAGGACTGTATTTGCGAGGTTCTGAGTGCGTTTGTCCATCATTTGAGTTCCATAGTGTTTTCTAAAAAATTGAAAAGAGAAAAAAAAACAGAGCATCTTGTTTCTGTGTGCTCTGGTTTCCTATTTACATGGCAAGGAATAGATGTTTGTCCATACTATTATGCCAATCAAGAGGTGGAGCTTTCAAGCCTACTTGGGTGGCCATCCAACAAAAACTTACAATTGTCAAAGGCTTTTTTGATACTTTGATTCACTTTTAAAAACCGGATCCGAAAGGCCGGTTCAACCAGTTGATCCGTAAACTGATATTTTTTTTTTTTTTAAATCGATTGTGAACGAATATTTTTGTAAAAATCAGTGTACAGAAGGAATTGAACTTAGGTCACTTAGATTTACCCACTGGTTGAACCACCAGTTGAGCTAGAACTGGTTTGATCTGATCTAATGTCTTTGTCCAGATCGATTTTTCGGTCTGATTTATAAAACACTCCTTTGATGTGAAAAGAAATGTTGATAGTTGACACTTTGACCCTGAAGAACAACCCCCGGTAGGGTGATATTACTGACACCAGCTCCCTATTTATTCACACCCCCTCCCCCTTCTCCAAACATGCAAACCAATGTACCACTTCCTCTTAATTCCTTGACCCCTCTTGCTCTTCTTCCCCATGGCTTCTTTTGAGCTCCTCTTGGTGGGTCTTCTCGCATTGCTCTCTCCCAAGCTTGCCTATGGCTATGGAGAGGGATGGGCCAATGCCCATGCCACATTCTACGGTGGGGGTGATGCCTCCGGAACAATGGGTATGTCATTCTATCATGATATATATGTGGGGTTTTCGATCTTGAACTCTAGTATTATAGTCCCACACCGTGTAGAATTCCGTAATCTTCGGTTTCTTCACGGTCTTTAAACCATCAATGTCAGGGGTGGATCCGAGCAGAATTTTTTTTAAAAACTTTTTATTTTATTTTTTATATGCGTTAGTTCACTTCTAGTCCATCCAAATTTATGATAGTCCATCCCGTTATAGTTTTTGGATCTGCCTCTGATCAATGTAACCCGACAATAACAATATATGCCTATGCCTGTTTGATTCATTCTCATTCATCCCCAAGTGTGTAATCTTCGGTTTCTTCTCGGTCTTGATACCATGGGCTAGACTTTGATACAGTCGACGTATGACAAGTGGGCCTCTCTGTAATATATATATTTACACGGGGAGAAAGAAGGGGAAGGGGGCCCCACTTGTCATACACCGACTGTTTCAAAGTTTTACTCTTGATTACCATTTTTGTAATCAGGCAATAACAATGTATGTCTATGCCTACGTCTACGTCTACGCCTGTTTGATTCGTTACTAATTCTTTCTTGTTGTTGATGACTTTGTATGTAGGAGGTGCTTGTGGGTATGGGAACTTGTACAGCCAGGGGTACGGGACTGACAATGCTGCACTGAGCACTGCTCTGTTCAACGGTGGACTGAGCTGCGGGTCTTGCTACGAGCTGAGGTGCGTCGACGACCCGAGGTGGTGCCTCCCGGGCTCCGTCTCGGTCACCGCCACCAACTTCTGCCCGCCGAACGACGCCCTCCCGAACAATGCCGGGGGGTGGTGCAACCCCCCGCTGCACCATTTCGACCTCTCCCAGCCCGTCTTTCAGCGCATTGCGCAATACTCGGCAGGAATTGTGCCCGTTTCTTACAGAAGGTACCTAATACTCTCCCCTCCCCTCCCCTCCCCTCCCCTCCACTTGGTTTAATGAAGGGCGGAACTAGAAATTCGAACCAGAATGAACTGGATTAGGATGAGGCGGATTGGAGTGTGGACTGACACTCATATCAAAACAAAAGGCAACCTTAGCCCTTAAGGTGGCTCCGCTCTTGATTTAATGTGTTTTCTAATTTATAACTAGTGCAGATAAGACCGAGACGGAAAAAAATCCCTAAAATACCCCCTTTGCTTTTTCTTGGTATATTTTTTTTCGATGTACAATTATTGTTTAACTACGGTATACCCAGCTTTCTTATCTGTTGGTTGAAAGACGTTGCGAAAATGACACCTTCCAAATCACGTAAAGATAATGAACCTCGGTCGCACGCAACGACATATCAAACATTTCGTATATGTTCGGTGAATAAGTCAACTGAACAAATCTCAATCTATATAATTCAAAAAAGCACTAGATTTATTATAGTGTTGGACTCTTTGTCCCAAAGTTATACCCCTCACAAATCTCAAGAAAGAAGAAGAAGAAAAAGATTACAATTTAAATCACTCACAAATCATGTGATGATCTTTCTGAACAAAGACGATGACGTCTCGAACAGATTTTTTCCTTCAGACTACGAGTAAAACACGAACTTTTTCATAGAATTTATGTTAATTTGTCTCCATAAATTTCTCGTGTGAGCCTCCCATGAGCAAACCCTCTTACCCTCTTATATAGGTTAAGAAAACTCAATCTAAGGTTAGAAATTCTCTAATTAGTCCAACATGAATCTTTGTGGTCCATATTTAATCAACAGTCCAAAAACATGGTAATTCGGATTCAGCCAAGATCTCGAGGTGTACCGTCAGGTGAACAAATTGGGGTTCTGGACAAATTTCGCAAAACCGAAATTTTTTAGTTATGTTATATTACTCTTTTTCTAACAAAATTATTATGTACTTTAGAGCACATATATATGCTATCCCAAATCAAAATTATTACGTTCCAACCAAGTGGTACTCCAATTAATGTTACATGTGAAAAACATGTTCAAAGTCTTGGCTCTTTCTTGTTTGTTCCTTTTGAGTAGTATAATTTTTCATGTCCACATTCTACATAGACAAGCGAAACATTAGAGATTGGTCATACTCACAGCTTCCTTTCCCAGGCCGGGGGTGACATTAACTCGACGTCAAACTTTATTTTAGATGTTTGATAACAAATTAAGTGACACAATTAGTTCATCCCTTCATTTTTTTTTTTTTTTTACTTGCAGAGTCCCATGCAGCTGGAAGAGGGGTGGGATCAGGTTCACCATGAACGGTCACCCCTACTTCAACCTGGTCCTAATCACCAACGTCGCCGGCGCCGGAGACGTGCACGCGGTGGCGGTCAAGGGGTCAGGAACCGGGACGTGGCAACCCATGCACAGGAACTGGGGCCAGAACTGGCAGAGCAATGACCTTCTCGACGGACAGTCCCTCTCCTTCAAGGTCACCACCAGCGATGGCCAGACTGTTGTTTCCTACGACGTTGCTCCTTCCTCCTGGTCCTTCGGCCAGACCTTCGCTGGAGCCCAATACCACTAATATATATGTATATAGTAGTATTTTTTTTGACCGTACAGATAATGCTTGAACTATTCAATTTCTCGTTAGATTTTGAACTAATTTGTACGGTTTTTAAAAAAAAAAAAAAAAAACTGCTATTTCGGGTACATTTAGGATAGTTAAGGGGGCGGAGATCGTGATCACTCACCTCTCCCTCTATATATATAGTTGTGACCTGAATGTAGGCCTAGAGTGCGACGAGTGAAGATGAGGAAGGGCTCATTTTAAGTTGGTCCTTCATATCTGATAGTATAGTGTGATATGTTGGTGAGAGATGAAATGCTCTCTCCCTAACGCGTGTGAAGAAGTTGGCCGAAGTGGTTAGGTTAATACCACTCGCCGATTCAATAGGCATCCATTTGCAAAATTAGTTCGACTTTGGGAGAGTATTGGTCTTTCGTTTGTGGTATGTATTGTATTGTTGTGAGTGTAACTTAGTCTTTGTATCCTCAGTTTCAGAACTGTGACTTGTATGGAAATGTAATGTCATGGTCGTTATGATCCTTTGTGGGGTTTTGCTAGTCACCATCTTCATCCTTCTTGTACTGTTATTTCATTGATTATATGACTTATTTCTGATTAAGAGTATATATATATATATATATATATATATATATATATATATATATATATATATATACATGAAGTAGTATTAACAGCTTAATTTGGGGTAGCAAATTGAACTACTCAGTTCTACTACATAAACTCAAATAAGAACTAAAATTAAGAACTTCCAATAAATTAATCCAGTTGATTTCACTAATATTGAAAGTGTACTTAATATTAGTTTAGATCTTTAAAACAATCAAGAGATTCAAACGACTTTTCATGGCCGAGTATTAAAATTAATAACTCACGAGTTCCTCATGGACTTTTGTTACTCCAATTCCTCAGAGGATTTAATGTAGACTACCAGACTTTTCCCTGATAGATGAAAAAATTGTGCCCCCACCCAACAAACTAGTGACCTAAATGCAAAAGATCACAGCACAATAAGTATCAATAACCCAACATAAATCCAACATAAGAATTATATTTGATCTTAACAGTGACAAAGTAAATTAATGAATGAGGGATAAAGAAGAAAGAATTAGTCAATCTGTGCTAGAACTGGCAGACATGAATTTTAACAGAAGATAGAAGCATAATTATAGATATTTGGTGCAGCTTAATTTTAATTGCTTTGAGAAGAAGTCTACCAAAAGACAAGAGTAGCTTGCCAAGCCATGAGGATTAGTTTGCACAAACTGGCCTTCAAAGGCCGTCCTTTGCCTTTTGCTGCCTGGATTCTGTTCGCGTGTGTGGGTGTGTGGCTCGCAAATGCATAAGGGAGCCACTAACATGTGGGCCTAGAAAACTAATTCACAACCAAAATAATACAGATTAGCAACATCTAAAAACGTCGTTAAACGATAAAAAAAAAAATATCTAAAGTAATTTAGCGACGTTTAAGTGTTGTCACAAATGGATAAAAAATTTGGACTACTACTTAGTATCGACAATGGGTCTGAAAAAATATCTAAAAGGATAAAATTTAGATATTTGTACCATGTCTCTCGCGAATGAAACGATTCAATAATATTACGGATACATTATATTTAATTTAATAAATAACACACGGCTCGGTATCTGATCTGGGTAATAACAATTTATGTTCTGGGTTTGGGGTTTGCATATAAACATATATGTTGTTATAATTGAACTCCTATTAAAAGAAAAATAGAACCCCCTTTTCTTATTTTATCTTCTTGTTACTGGATGTTCCATAGGAATAAATCGCTATTCTTTTTCTGATGGTCGCAAACGGATGAAATGTCGCTATTAGTCGCTGAGGATCCTCTAACTCTTTGGTTGGCTCTTAAAGAATATTTTGACTATCAGACGATGATTTACTTGCCTGAAACAAGATATTATTGGCAAAATCTCTTATTTCAGGACTTTAAGTCCGTGAATAAGTACGATTATGAAGTTTGTCGTATTCGATCACTCCTTAAATTTTGTAAGGAATACTGATTGAGGCTGATCTCCTTAAGAATACTTTCTCAACAACTTTTCATGCCTATAATATGATAGTGCAACAACAATATAAAGAAAGAAATTTGACCAAGTTTTTGGATCTGATTTTCCTTATGTTGATTACTGAAAAAAACAACGAACTTCTGTTAAAGAACCATCAGCCCCACCCCACCATCGCAAATGCCATATCATGTTGCCTGAAGCCAATTAATGCAAGGTATTCCAGGGGCCAAAATCGACATGGTTGGAATAGGGGCCAAGACATGACATGGAAACTCGACCAAGCGGAAAGGGTGAGGAATCAAGGTCGAAATAGGTAAATTCATGGCAACAATAATGCCATGTTGGCTTCCGAATCCTGAAGTCAACTTCAAGAAGAAAAAGAATGATCATGGTTCTACTTTTGCTACCCTCAACATATTCTATCGTCGTGGTGGAATAGACCATTGGTCTCACATCTGTCGTGTTTCTGCCCACTCAGTAAAAGAGTATCATTCAAGACTACAACAAAGAGAGACTAATATGATCCAACTAGATGATCCATTAAACACTACCTTTAGAGATACAATTGTTATCTACTGTAGCCAATATATTATCTCTTGTAACCAACCAATTGTTGTATATAAGTATAGCAATACACTCATTTTGGGGTTGCTTGTTCTTCTCAAATAACATAGACTTCTCGCTTCTCCATCTCTTTTCTCCCACAGAGTTTCTGAAGAACGAAGAACGTCATAGTAGTTTATATTACAACAATTATGATGTTATATAAGATGTTTTCTTATTAGTTAGTTAGTTTTAGCCTTTTAGGACATGTAGAATATTTTGTACATCTAGCTAGAAATTTACATTTGATAGAATATTTAGTATATATTATATATTTATTGATATACAATATTTTAATATATATTAGTAATATTTACGTGCGACGGACGTATTTTTTTTCCCCCTGATATAATTAGATAATTAGATAAAATTTTAAATTATATTAAAATAGTTTAAATATAATTTCAACTATAATTTATTATAGATATATTTTTAGAATTTTAAATATATATTTAGATAATATCATTTAGTTGGTTTAAATTATATCTCTAATGACTTCAAAACGACTCAAAAGTGAGCTAAATACTCAACCATTTTTTAAACAAAATTAATATTACGTAAAAAAAATTGTTGAAAAAATAAATTTGTTATAAATAACGTCATGAAAAATTTAACTTGACCAACCAAGAAAAATATCTCCCATTTTAACAACATGAGCTAGAAGAGGTGTTTGATTATAGTTATATAATATTATGTAGTTAAACAATTAATTAAAATTTATTTAATTTTTAATTACGTGAGGATATACGTACAGCTTAGACGGCTAGCAATTTCAAGACTTTTTATAAAGAGTAAAAATATGTCCATAATAAATTATAATTAAAATATATTTAAATATTTAAACTATTTTATAATAATATTAAAAAAATTTATTTTACTTGCAACGTACGTGCATCTACCAGTAGAAATTTAAAAGTCGATAGAATTTTATATAATATCATTTAAATTGGTTTAAAATAGTTTAAATTATAGGAATTTAAAGTAGATAGAATTTTAAAAAAAATTAAGAGGACGAAGGATACACATATATGACATTTAAAAAAATTTAAAAAATTAATTAGGTTGAATATTTATAAATGGTTTAAACGGTTCACTTTTGAGCTTCTTTTAAAAAAATATTTGTAGTTTCCTTGGCAGCAAGAAACATTGCAGGTAAACGCCTGACTATCCATGCTTTCTCCAATTATCTCTTTCTACCTTCTCTCATTTGCTAATTTATACGGTATTCGAAAGGGATATTTCTCTTTGTTTGATCTTTATATATAGAATAGAAGTAAACGGGTTGATAACTTGAAGCAGGAGATGTGCATTCGGTTTCAGTCGAATCGAAATAGTAAAAATCGAATAAACCGAAATTCTAAAAATCTAAAATCGAAACTGAAACAAAATTAGCCAAAACCGAAACCGAACCAAACCGAACAAGCTATTCAGTTATTCGATTTGTTTGGTTGAACTATTGCTATTGTTTAATAGATCGAATCCAAAGTTAGAATTGTGGCTAAATTAGAATATATATAGAATTATTATTTTCAAAATATATACACTTTTAATCACTAAATATGCATAGAATTAGAATATTTATATAATTATATAAATTTTATTCGGTTTTCGATTTTTGACCGAAATTCAATACTGAAATCGAATAAGAAATTTTAGTATTTTTAAAACCGATACCGAACCGATTTTTTTTCAAACCAAATCGAATTTCTTATTCGACTCCATTTTCGGTCCAATACGAAATAATACTCACCCCTAACTTGAAGATGAACTTCGGCAGTTCTCTTTCATGTCAGCAAATACATTTTGCCATCGAGTGTTACAAATTTTTCTATCCACGTGGCATGTTATTTTATTTTCCCTGGCTCCATTGTTCCAATACCCTCTCTCCTCTTTTTGTACTATTGATTTTTTTTCTTTTTTTCTTCTGCGAGAAATATTTGTATCACAATTTTTTTACCAATATAATGTTTGATAGATTATACTTTTCATGAAATTTTTTTCTAAAAAAAACTATCATTTTCCATAATAAATAAATATTTTTATGAAAAATAATAAATAATTATTTTCGTGGAAAATAATGACAATCAAATATTCAAATTAAATTTTCAATAAAAAATTTTATTTTAATAAAAAAAAAATCTAGTAAAATAATTTTATATAATTAATTTATTTTCTATACATTTTCTTTCTTACAATCAAACACCCTACATTTCTATCAGACCTGCTTGGTTGATGCATTTGTCCATTATGTTCTAGCAATCCACTTGGTACTGGTCCTCCCTCCTGCCTTTGTCATTTCCACATCTTATAGTATGCGGTTGAATTCTCCCAATGTTCCACTCACAAGTAGACACCATGAGATTTCACGGAAACATAATTATAAACAATAAACTTCTAGCAGAGAAGAAATCTTCCTTCCTAACTCCTAGTTGAAAACCTCTCTTTGCTCTGTTGCAATGCTTGAAGGTTGATGAGGTTCTTCATTGCTACCTCGGTCTCCGTCTATGAGAAAAAATTATTGTAAAGACCGGACGGAGTGTATCATTTTTCTTTCCAACCGTTAGATTGTATAGAAATATACGAGGATACCACATAACACCTCGTGGACCTCTTCACTCCTCTCTTTGGCTTTGGATTGCTTGCATTCTTTGAAGGGAGCTTCATAGACTGTAGTTCCTCTTGATATTATGTAATTTAAGAGCCCTCCAGTTACCCTTGATATTTTTTGGATGATTTAGTTTTAGGGTCTCGTATAATATTCAAAATTTACGTTTATGTCTCCATATTATCCAGAAGTGGATTTGGGCATTGTACTGACGGTTGCACTTGGGGTGACCGTTAGGTTTCGTTCAGGTTTCTATAGTTTTCAAAATTTACGTTTAGTTTTAGGGTCTCATATAATATTCAAATTTTACGTTTAGTTTTAGGGTCTCGATCTCGTATAATATTCGAAATTTGTATTTATGTCTCCATTTCGGACGGCCGTTCCACGTCCACCATCAGGACGAGGCCCAAATTCTCTTCTGAAAAATATGAAAACATAAACATAAATTTTGAATATTATATGAAACTCTAAAACTAAATAACCAATAAAAAAATTCTTCTTCTTAAACTCCATTTTCTATCTTTTGCTAGGATATTCTTCCTCCTACTCAACCTTCTGGGTTTATTTTTTTTCCATCAATGTTTCCTGCACTACTTTCTGATAGATAAAAACAACACATTTTCTCGTTTAGAAATCTGTAAACAATAAAAAATAAAATAAAAATAGTTAATGTTACCGGCCTCCGGAAAAGTCGTGCACGAAGCACTGCCCTAATAGTTAATCCGAGGTCTATGTGCAGACGTTTCTCGGAAGCTCCTAGTGGTAAAAACCTCTGGCTACCTACTTCTCTTCGTCGCACACAACTCGGAGAGAGAGACCGAACTTAGCTCTACCCAGAGCAATGATTTAGAGGAGAGAATGTTGTTGGAGAGAAGAACTAGAGAAATAGGTTTCACGTAGAGAAAAATGCTCTGTAAAAAATGAATCTGAGTTTTTGAATGCTTGTTCTAAGAAGATAGTTTCATAAAAAAAAATGATAGAACTTGATTCTGCATGCTTAATAAGAGAACTCACATAGCTTGTCATTGAAATGAACCTGCCTGCCTAACTAGAGAACTTGTATGCTTGTCTAAAAAGAGAAAGAGATAGAACCATTTTCATGCTAGTTAAAGAATAAGATGTTGCATGCTTAGTTACACGGACACCGCTATCGATCGAACCGCTGCTATGCTAATAAACAAGAGTAATAGATGTTCATATGTTTCCATCGTATATGCTAAAGAAAGAGTAGAATTGCATGCTTAGTTAAAGAGATAGAGAACTGTTTCCATACTTGCTTGCTTAATAGAGATTGATATATGTTTTCATAGAAGTTATCGAAATGCTTGAACGATATCAGAGAATATGGCAGCCAGTCTGCATAAGAGATAGAAATGTGGCCTGTTCGCACAAAGATAAGAGACAGAGAGAGAAGAGATTGAATATATGCTTGTTAAAAGAACTGCTGCATCCATATAGAGTTTATCTGATAGAGCTGCATTCATGCATTGGTCTTAGACAACTTGTGCACAAGGATCATCCCACGAACAGTTTTCCCGGGCGCTGGGGACCGTTCGCCCTGGGGGGGATCAGAGGAATACCTGAGGCAAAGAAGTCCTCGCGATCATGGGGTATTCTTGTCTATTAGATAGTTGGTTCACGTGTCAAAGCAGCTATGTATATGAGCGAGTATACATTAGTGCAGTGCTGGGCCGTGATAACACCGCTTCTAATCTTGAGGAAGGAGACTCATGGACCATCATATAGTTAGGGCGCATGCTAGGCTAGCCTTCTTGCATACCTAACTGTTTGATGCAGAGACAGACAGAGAAAGAGAGAACCTTATACATATATGTCTATGCAAATGGTTGCTAACTTGTATGTCTGCTGCAGGAATAACCGTTCGGCAAAAAGGGTAAGAATCACTGAATAAGTGATATTCATATTATCGAACATGCTCTTCGGTATTGAATGCTTGCATAGAGAAGTCTTATTTTCGTATATGCTCATATCTCGTTCACACGATAAGATGCTAATTGATAAGTGTAAGAGAGAGATGCTAAGATGACAGTCCACTAGATGTTTGCTAGATTCTTTAAAGAAATGTATATGATTCACGAGACACGGTGCGCACCAGAGATAGTAAACGAATCTGCTTATCGTATATGAACTGCTTGTCTTGCCTGCTTGCTTATATATCGAAAATGAACTCTGATTTCAAAGATGTTTTCAAAAAGAAGTAATATGACTCCGTTCTTATACTGCATGTAACGAACATAGGTAAAACTAGAAAGATCACTAGTAATGTAATATTTTATAACATAATTACTTAGTCTGGGTTTCAGGGGGTGATGCTTTTGTTCGTTATTTTTAGACTCACATGTACTATCTCCAAAGTGTTGATCCACCAACTGTTTTCTTGTTCGCAGGTGCTGGATCGTCCGAGGAAGCGATGGGCGTGGCTCATCCCCAAGACCCGAAAATCTGGTTTCGATGCCTTGAGCTGTATAGATTGCTTTGAGCTGCTTTTGTATAGAGGGACATAATGTATGGAACGATGCCATTGTAATTCAGAGAACCTTGTGCCTCGATCTTTGCCATGTTTACTCAGATGGATTTATTGTTTGTAACACTATACCTCCGCTGCGTACTCGATCGATTTGATGATAGTCACAACTTTAACGATGTTGCCTTGTGCGGGCGTAACCCCAGGATCGCACGGCATCACGTCCCTATGGAAACGATCGTCCCGCGGGAGCGCTGGCGCAGTGGTTCGCGCCCAGCGGGGGTGGCCGATTCCTGCGGGAGATCGGGGCGTGACATGGAGGCCCATGTAGGTTGACTTTTCCTAGAGGGATTAAGTGTGAACTTTATTATGACAATTTTTGTTTTGTCACCACCTTTGGGAAAGTTGTCCTTAGGAGCTTAGCGACTCGGACTCGTGCTCAAGGACGCAAAGTGGCACTTTGTTGGCGTACTTTGCACTTGGCACTTCAGCATCATCGCATGGCGCTCATGCGCTCTTTTCTTGCGCGAGTTGCATGCACGGTTGCTAGCTCGGGCGCTATGCAGTCAGGGCCTTGCGGCCTGGTCGACATGAGGCAATGTGGTAAGTGGAGAGTTTGATGTGGAGGAAACAGGGTCTGCGCGCAGTCAGCGCAGGCGGCACGGTCAGCACAGGCGACGCATGGCTCTATGTGCCACGCAGCTGCAGCTTTAGGCGCCTGACAGCGATGTCTGCTCTGTGCAGTACAACGCGCATGCGACGCGGACGGCGTCTGCAGATTTGTTTTTCGGATTTGGGGGATCTGGTCGGTCAGCGCGTATGCGGCCTGGAGTTTCCTCCGGCCGCATAGGTGTTATTTTCTTTTATATATAGAGGACCTCCTCTTTCATTTGAGGAGAGAGAACACAGATGGAAAACCGAGAACACCAGATCATATGCAGCCCAGAGTGTCTCCCTCTCACATGGTGTTTTCGAGTATTTTCGAATGTGACTTTTAGCGTTCCCGAAGTTCTTTTATGAACTTGCTGGTTCCTGGGGGCAGATCGTCTGTACGAAGAATCTTGCTTTGAGCAACGGTGGTTTTGACCACCCCAGCAAGGAGCTTCTCTTCAGTTTTTTCCTTTGCTTCATTCTTTCTTATTGTAGCGTCTGCGAACGTAAAGAGAAGAATGTTTTACTTGTTGCTTGTTGTAATATTCATTTTCTTCGGAGCCAGTTTGTAACATGTTCTTGGTTCATGCTTCATTGGAATCGAGATATATCAGATGAGGAACTCTTGTGTGAATCTCTGATCTCGACGACAACTTGAGTTCCAGTATAGAGCGGACCTTCGGGTCTCGCTAGCAGCACTGCTATGGCTGCGTTCTACCATCTTTGATCCGTCTCGGGACCAACTATCTCAAAGCAAGATCCGAAGAAAGATGTGGAACATCCGATCAAATTTTTTCGGCAACAAGTTTTCACAAACTTGAGAAGATTGACTGGATACACTTCGAACATTTGGATGAGGGAATGAGTCATTTGTCAAATGTTCAACGTGAGTTGTCAGAACCTACCATTTTACAGAATGGAGTTAGCGTTTGAAGAACGCGCATTCCAGTTGGAAGGAAGATTACAAGTTGACCAAGGATTGTAGAGTATGCGCATAACGAGACTTAGCGCATGACAGTTCTTGGCGGCTGGCAAGACTTGGCCACATAAAGACTCATGCTGCATAAAAGACTCTTAGCAGATGGAAGATTCTTGGCGCATTGAAGGTCTTGCCGCATGACAGACGTGGCCGCATAATGTCATGGACACATGCAAGACGCATGGAGGCTTTGCGCATGAAGGTCACTGCTCTGGCAGGACTTGACGCATGGCTGGAATTGGAGCTTGAAAGAAGAACCAATTCGAACCAATATAGCAAGGTATAGCTAAAACTTGGTTCCTTTGATTACTTAACTTGCTTGCTATGATTGTGCAGGTTGAGTTATCAAGCATGGCTACTGACTGGTGGATAGACACCGGTGCATTCGGCCACGCATGCCCTGTGAAAGAGTTGTTCACCATGAAAGAGCACTAACTAAGAAGAATGTCTCTATGGCGAACAAGTATCAAACATAAGATCTAGGGATCATGATTATAATTTTGGACTTCTGGCTTGAGAAAGAGATTACAATCTAAAAGAAATTTACCTCAAGTTAACAATGCAACTTCTACCCAACTTAGAATTTACCCATCTATCACATAAGGCTATACATTAAAAAAATATTTCTCAAATTATTTAATCGTGTTATTCAATCCCCAAAAGTTTTAACACCAAACATATCACCTATGATATGCCCTTAATTAATTATAAAAGATAGTCACCAAGTAATGCGGTTGGCCTATGGGGTATATCTAGTACTCTCTGTGTATCAAACTTATACCAAGCACGAGCGTTCGTCTTTCCGAAATAGGGGAAGACGAAAAACAATAATAAAGAATTCAAGGAGGGGGTGATAGAATACAAGTATGGGGATCAAGGCGTTTAAGGAATTCAAATAGAATTGTCAAGGCAGTTGTGGATTGAAATTCTATTTTGGTAAATTTCTATTCACATGCTCATATTAGTACAATTATGTAACTAATATGATATGCTCGGAGATGTCTAAGGACAAGTATATTCGTCTACTAGTCAACTATATATCTCAATCCACGTAAAGTAGTCATGCAAAGAGCGAACCAAGCGCACTAAGGTTAGCTAGACCATAATACACTGATTCTGATTTAGACAATGTATTAGTAGGCGTCCGCAATAACACATATGCCATGAACAAGCTCGATAAAAGAATAAGCTTGCAAAACTAGGCTATAAAATAGCAGCATAAGTCGAGGTAGTACAGAAAATATAAGTACGCTGGACTATGATGAAAGAAGTTACAGAATAATTCAAGTTTACCAAGAAGATGAGACTCATCCGGTGTTGCGTCTCTACAGTTGCTCTACTGACTCCTTGTCTAAGTCTCTAGTCGACCAAATGGGGTATAGGCCTCTAAGTTCTACAGTCTGGATAAACACTATCTTCTTATGCAAGTCTATAGTTTGTGTCATTCAATTACACTTCATTAATGGGTCAAAAGGACTATGTGATACTAGGTTGTGAGGTATACTACCCAACTTAAAAGAATTAACTAATACTGTAACTGCCTTAAGGAAAACCTACAAATTAACCTTATACTTGCAAATAAAGTAGAAACTCTTATTGGGGTACACGAGGAAAAGATCTTGGTACTTATTAGGGTATCCTATTGCATTATATAGGTAATGGTCATCTTAAGTCCTAATCATTGTGCTTATAGAACAAAGTGTTAACTTTAAGAATGAAAAAGTTACTGGCCCTCAAGCGAAAGGGAATATAACCTATATGGAGATATGGGAACAGATTACTTGATTTGAAACTAAAGGATAATCATCAAGTCACCGTCTAAAAGAACAACTCGAACTATCAAGTTCTAACTACTAAGCACATATAATTTCAAACTTCAAGAATTACAACTATAATCCTAGCAAACTATATATCCTAACATAAAGAATTCACTTGGCCTACAATCAAAAGGGTTAGGTGGCACAAATTAAAAGATGAAGAAAAAACATAATTAGTCGTCGCACAAATAGTGAGCGTTAAGGTTGCACAGGGACAAGATATGAAATTAAAATAGAAAGACTCTTGATAACATCATGGCTCTCTAAGGAAAAGGTGGGATGCTAATCTCTGTGTTCGAGGTATGATCAAGGGAATTATTATATTCATTCCTCTTGGCTTCCTAAGGTACTGTTCTGCTAATATCAAGATAGGAATCTAATTTATGGTTCTCTAATACTATCTTACTATGAAAGTTAGGTTTGGTACTAATATTCGACCTTGGATTTTTATTGGTTCCTCAATACTAGGGTCAAACAATATGGCCAAATTTCTAACTAATCCTAGTAGTGTCTATACTACTCTCAAGTCCTTCATAAATATATCAAGGGGTAATGGTCAATTAGTCTACAGGTAAGGGATGCTAGGGTTCATTAGGTATTCTAAACTTAGTGATGTCAATATTCTAGTTGTATTCTTAGTAGGAATGTTACCCTAATTATTATCCTAACAACAAGAATTCCTATATTCTAGCAAAAAGCTATACTCAAGGAACTATTAGGGAAGTACATGAATCAAGCAAGATGCAATTATCTAAATAGAACAGACCGGAAGGAAGGTGAGTCATAGTCAAATATGGATGAAATCCTATACTCTAATCCTATTTGCAGGCTTGCTCGGTACAGTAACGTAACCGAGACAATATACTCTCGACCTGTATGGGCCACCACTAAAAACATGTCACGTTCCAGTCCCAAAATACGTAGGACTAGGAACACGTAAACATGTCAGCCGCATGTATATGGCAACTCCAATATATGGAAACCATAACACATGCGTACGCTGTATTACGAACAATAATTCACAAGTGGTATAAACTATCACAAGTCACAGGCCATAACTCTAAATCTCGTCCACAGAAATCATAAAGAAATAAATAACCAATAACTATGTAACTAAATCTCAATATGAAATATCAAAGGTTGATAGTTGGGTGGAAACAAATCCACTACCAAACTAGAATATAAATAAACAAAATAAATACATTAACTAATAATCACGAGGCTCGAAGAGAAAACTTCTTCGAAATATAAGTAGCAAGTCCTGATCTGCGCATCCTGTTAATAGTCATGATCATCTACACCTGGAAAGGGACCAGGTCCTCAGAGGGACATAACAAGATACATAGAAGCATGCCAATAAAGTACTGAAATAAACATCCAATGGGTCGCCTAACCGTCTAAGTGAATGCAGTTTGAGAACAACTTTCCAACAAGTGGGCTATCTGGCCATAAATGGGATTGGCATGATTCTCTCGGAGAATCAGGGGCCTACAAAGCATGTCGTCTTTTGAACGCCAGAGGCCGCCAGTAATATAGAGGTCATCACCGCCACGTATCTCCGGCGGAGCGTACGAGAAAGTGCAAAGGAGCCCAAATGCCTTACTTGTTGTTCTTTCCACCCCATGCTCTAATCATGTCATATCAATGACACGATAATATCTCTAATAACTGCCAAGTCTTCTAGCATGCAAATTCTATCAGCAGTTATTCCCTATCGCACGTCCCATACGTACATGAGGCCAGCCTGTCACGCAAGTTCGTGATCTATATGAGACTCACAACTCGTGTAAGAAATATATCACGGCCAATGAAACCTAAGAATGCCTCATGATAATGGGGTGGTCTCATAAACTAGGTCAACTTGCATATACATAATAAAAACAGAATACGACGACACCGTTGTTGCACCCAAGTTTCCTTGGACGCGCAGTTTATATAGCAGTTAAAATATATGAACTAAATAACAGAAATAAAATGCATGCATCATATGGAATATAAATTACAGTATTCAAGGTATACTTGCCTGGCAAGAAAGCTGTATAGTACCAATAACCTGCTCCTGAAGTCGCGCAGAACAATCTGATATCCTATATACATATAATATAATACAATACAATATCAGTCATTACACTAGCACATACACAACCATAATTATACTGGACTCAGAGGGTACGCTAGGGGTGACACTGGTCTACTAACAGGGTCAACTGTGTGTCTAATTACGCGGGTGTCACGTCTTCAAATGATGTACATAATCAGACAGTCAACTAACTTGTGTCTAAGCCAGTACGTTAAAGTACACAAGGCAGTCAACTCACAAGTTCTTAGGGTCACTTGGTCAAACGTAAATATGGGATATCCATAATTAACCTAGGGCCAGACGAAATAAATACATATATAGTCATAATTAGTTTTAGCATTTAATTACTTATATAATACATCCATGTGTTTATACATATATATTTATATATCAATTTGATTATAATATGCGTACGTATACGCATACAAGTCATTGGGTTCACCGACACGGGTCTGAAATCAACCAACTATCACGAAGTATTCCAACCCTAATGTTATTCACACAAGTACACATAAAATAAAAGGAGAGGGACGGGTTCGAACCTCGGGGTACGCGCACAGGGCACGAGGATCGAGGGTGACTGCTGCAGGTCATCTTCGACGAGGGTGACGGGTCCATGATGACGACAATGATGGTGATGATTATGTCGAGGGTGATAATTGGTGATGATGGCGATGATGATGATGATTAAGGTGATGGTGATGATGATTAAGGTGATGATGATGATTAGATGATGATGAGGATGATAATGGTGATGATTATGAAGGTTATGATGATGATGGTGATGATTGTGATGATGATAGGGATGATGATGTGAATGATAATGGTGGTGATTATGTTGATGATGAAGGGGATGATGCTGGTTAACAGGGATGGAGGTGGAGGAGGTCGATTCAGGCGGAGGAGGATGGACAGGTCGGAAGATGTGGTGGTGCTCTACGGGGAGATGGCCGGGGAATAGGGAGGAGAGGTCTGTCCGTCGAGGAGAAGAGTCGACGAGGGAGGAGAGAAGAGGAGTCGGGGTGGAGATGGCCGGGTGGCTGCTGTGCAGTCGGGTCAGGGACGAGCTGGGTGGTTCAGTGGTGACGGTGAACGGAAATGACCGGGATCCGACGAGATGTAGGGGACGAAGGCTCAGATGGGATGGGTGATGGTCAACAGGCGGGACGGTGGTGTCGATCGACTGAGGAAGACGGTAACGGGCTGCTGCTTGTCGATGCAGGTGGTGCTCCGTCGAGGAGGAGGACAGGGAATGGTGGTGGTCCGGTCGGTGTCGTGATGTCGGGGAGAGAAGGGAGAGGTTGCCAGGCGAGTCGTGAGGGGGTGTTGTTGTCGTCGGGTTGGCGAGGACGGCGTGGACGGAGGTCGGGGCACGGAGGAGAACGGGTTGTGGTGGTGGATGGTGACGATGGTCGACTCCGGCAGGGAGGAGTCTCGGTCTGCTCCGGCGGTGCTCCGGCCAGGTCTGAGGAAGGAGATGAACAAGAAGGGAGATTGAGATGATGAATGGTAGGGGTCGGCTAGGTGTTGGTTTTGGGTTTTGTTGAATGAATAAAGAAAAGGAAAAATTGTATAAATAGCTAGAAAAAGTAGGGTTTGATGTTGACCTAGGGGGTTAGGCTTGGTCAACATCCTTAGGACGGGCTTGGCTTCACATGGAGATATTTGGAGGGCTAGGATTGCATGGTTTGAAATGCATGGCTAGGATTAGATGAGGGGGTGATGTTGTGTGTTGCACATTCCAAAAATCATGAGAAAATTCACATGAAGGTAAAATGGGTTTCTTCATGTATTGTGTCCAATGGTGTGGACACCTCAATGCATTTTTGCATCAAAGTGCCCAACAATTAGAAAATTGCACAAAGATGTAAATTAGATTAATTTAATTAAAATTAATGCAAATGGTGTTCTAAAATTAATTAGAAGTACATGGAATTAAAATTAGGTGAGATACAAGTATCATGGACATAGAAGACTCAGAATAGAATATTATCATAAATTGATTGCACAAAATGGGTCAAGATTGTGTCTCCAATTTGGATCAGAACGCACAAGGATACAAAGTTGAATTTATTTAGAATTAGGAATAAACGTCTGTGACGAATATTGTGCGACTAAAATATAGCACAAGAGAGCATAATTATAAGTTATACAAAGGTCCGAATAGATGACTGACACGTCTAGGACAAGGGTGTAAAATTTGTAAGAAGGCAATGGCTAGTGAGATGCTCCAATTATCGAAGCAACGGTAAGGTGCACTAAGTGATATAAATATTGTAAAATCAATTAAAACGCAGTGTTATATTTCTAATTGGATTCAAACTAACACTAGTTTCACTGTCTAAGCTAAGTAGGCCTAATTTTGGTTAAGGGGGTTTACACAACGTGCCTCGTGAGCTATACTCAAAGACTCTAGGGACAATGCACCATCTAGAAACTATCATTCTATCAAGCAAACGAGATGAACTATCTATATGATTTCGGTCCCCGAGAAACTCAGGATCAGTAGCGGTAATCCAGCTAACCAATGACTCCTTTATCTGATGTTATTAGCAGCTGTGACTCATGGTTGCTCTTCACTAACATTATAGTAGCCGGGACCAAGGTTCAGCTCTGCACTAATAGCCATTGTTCGACCGATACGAATGCATGAAACACAATCAGTAAACTCTACGATGCAGACGATATGAACAAGCAGACCATCTATCTCTTCTCTTTTATCTCTGTGCGGACTGGCCGCCGTCTCTTTGAATCAAGTTCAAGCACGAAGTGGTTCTATCAAAACACAAACGATATGGATACAAGGTCAAGCAATCTCTTTCTTTTCTTATTAGCATGGCAAGGTTCTCTATTGACAAGCATTCAAGTTCTAGCTAAGCATGCAGTTCTATTATTCATGCAACGGAAACAATAATATTCTTAGCAACAGGCATTATAAAACTCAGATTTATTATTAAGGCGTGCAAGAATCAGAGAATAAAGTTATGTCCACTCACCTAGATCAGTCATCTCCTGGTTCAACAAGGAGCTCTCAAGGAAGATATCATTTTTTAGTAAGCAAACCGATATCTCTTGTACATAGTGCCAACGCGGATCGGGGAACTACAATATTGGTCTACAACTCAATAGACTCAGAAGTTTTTTTTACGAAGAGCATTGATCTTTGGATTCACATCATTCAGCTTAGAACATGGAATTGACTATGGAAAATGCATCGTTCTTTGGATTCGCATGGTTCAGCTTGGAACATGAAATTGACTATGGAATATGTATCGTTCTTTGGATTCGTATCGTTCAGCTTGGAACATGGAATTGACTATGGAACATGCATCATTTTTTGGATTCGCATCGTTCAGCTTAGAACATGGAGTTGACTATGGAACGACATCTTTGTATTCTCCCAGTCCATTGAAGGTGCAGGTAGGAAGGATGAACAGTTAACAGTAATGATGACTTCTATATTGTTGGTCAAAGGGCCTTCCAGATTGTCAATGTTGCACTTACGGTAATATCCCTAGTACCGTTCGTCACTTCTGAGGAAACTCTGGTTCAATGTCAGATCCACAAGAATATCGTTCGATTGTGGGAGCTTTCCGGAGGACCATATCAGCCAGAGTTGTTGGCACTTCTATAAAAGAAGACGTAGTCCAAGAAGTTGTCTTTTGAAAGACAATATTTGAACCAAAACTCGAAGAGCAGTCAGCTAGAAGAGTCAAGAGGTCGAAGGACCAAAGATGATCTTATCACCTATTATTTGGAGGTCATACCACTTACCAATGATGAGGCGATGAAGACCAGCGACTCGGTCTACTGGGAGGAGGCAGTCCATGAAGTGATTGACCCTATAACAATACTTAGATGTTGGTCAATCTGCCTGAAAAAGATAAACCTTTCAGATGCTTATATATCTTCACTAGAAGAAAATAGAAGTAGACAAAACAGTTGAGTTCAAGAATAGGCTTGTAGCCTAGGGATTTTCTCAAATAACAGGGGATTGAGTTCTTAGGCACCTCGTTGAGGGTGTCATATATCAAGATGATGATTGTCGTAGCTGCTATTCATAAGCTGGTTGTTTATCAGATGGAGGAAGACAATCATGAGAGATTCACGGACAACAGTCAGAATTATTTGTCATTCAGGTTTGAAGACAGTTCGCGGGTTGGTGATATCTCAATGCGTCCTGAAGCAAATCCCAGGATGTGGCAGCAGAAGTTTAACAAGTCATCTAGTCAAAGTTATCGCAGGATCAACAAGACAGAATAGTGTATGTACACAAAGTTCGCGGATAAAAAAAGAGTCATCATTTGTATCTATGTGGACGACTTGCTAAATCTCAGTTGTGGATATAGAAGTGTCACTAGAACAAAGATGTCATTTTGTCCAGTTTTAGGACATGGGATTGCGGAGGTCATCCTAAGGATATAAGTCAATTCGGATGCCAAGTGGACTTGCTCAGGCACAAGTTCTCTGCAGAAGATAATTGGTCACACGCTTTGGGTATCAGGGTCGATATTCTTCAGGTGTAACATTAAGATGAAGAAGCCTAATCCAAGGGAAACCATCAGACAGTTGGTGTAGTCGAGCATCATCATGTGCATGATTCAAGCTGCGAGTACCAGCAGGCCTGATATAGCTCTCGCTGTAAGGATGCTGAGTCAGTTCACAAGCAGTAAGTGTGTTGTTGAACACTGGAATCTGTGAAGAGAGTCATCAGAATTTTTAAGTGGACTCAGTAGTATATCCTACACTACATCAGTTATCCAAATATAATGGAAGGCTTCAGTGATGTCAGTTGGTGCTCAGAAAAGAAGAGTCAAGAGTGAAAGATCCACAGGAGGACGTGACTTCTCCAGGAAGTGGTGCTGCTAGATCGTGGAAATCGAAGAAGCAGTCTTTACTCTCAGAATTCTATGCACTATCAGCTGCAGCATATTAAGCATAATGGCTCTGGAAGCTCTCAGATGATCTTCCTATGGTTAGTACACAGATTCGAGTGATACCGATATACAGTAAAAACCAGGAAGCTACAGCAGTGCCATATATTCATCTCTACAAACGTTTAAAGAGAACTGTGTGGATAAAACACAGAACACTGAATGAGCGCAGCTAGCGTGGATCATTACAGTGGTTAATGATCGGAGCCAGGTGATTCTGGCGAATCCGTTCATAACAGGCCAGTACAGAACATTGAATGAGCGCAGCTAACGTGGATCATTACTATGGTTAATGTTCGGAGACAGGTGATTCTGACGGATCCGTTCATAACAGGCCAACACAAAATACTGAATGAGGACAGCTAGTATAGATCATTACAGTAGTTAATGTTCGGAGTCAGATGATTCTAGCGGATCCGTTCATAACAATCCAATACAGAACACTGAATGAGCGTAGCTAGCGTGGATCATTACAGTGGTCAAAGATCGGAGTCAGGTGATTCTGGCAGATCCGATCATAATAGGCCTCAAGCGCCATCTAATCGTTAGAACTATAAAGGAGCGTAGTACTCCATGCTACCGTGGGGTGACACCACTATGAGGTACCTCGATAAGGTAAAACCTCGGCTTTGAGCCATGTCACAGCGGCAGTAGCCCGCCTATAGTCAGAGTCAAGCACTATAAAGGAGCGTAGTACTCCATGTTACAGTGGGCTGACACCACAATGAGGTAAACCTCGACAGGGTAAAGCCTCGACTACAGGCCATGTCACAGCGACAGTAACACCGCACATAGTCAAGGACACAGCAGATATGGGCTTGGAGGACCTCTGGTATTGCGTCTCTGCAATCCTACCATTTAGTTTTATGCTATTGGTTCAAAGAAAAATCTACCAGGCATCTAGCTATTGGTTCAAGGGAGGACCATTGACCAGGAGAATACCAGGTACAGTGGGTAGTCCTCAGGGAAATTGTGGAATACGTACCCGGAACCACTGTGGTCTACTATTTGTTCTTGATCAGGACATTTTCTGTGAAAGGATGGCTTTAACGCCTTAATGAGTTCTCGGGCAGAGTGAATGCCCGGCGTAGGTTACAGGAAGCACGAGTAGTTTCAGCACTACAAGGGACTTGTATCACATGCTACAGTGGCGTGACACCACACGAGGGAGTGGACCTCGACTTCGGGCCATGTCACAGCGGCAGTAGCACCACACATAGGCAGGTAGCCTAATGCTGAAAGGAAATAGATAGTGGTAGTACAACACTACTAAGAGGCATGTGACCTCATGGTACAATGGGTGACACTACATGAGGGAGTAAACCTCAACTTCGAGCCATGTCACAGCGGCGTAGCACCACACGGAAGCGCAAAGCTTCATGTTGGGAGGTAGTACAATACTACTAAGAGGCTTGTGACCTCATGCTACAGTAGGTGACACCACATGAGGGAGTGAACCTCGGCTTTAAGCCATGTAACAGCGGCGTAGCACCGCACAGGAGCATAAGGCTCCATGTTGTGTGTAGTAACGGCACTACTAAGAGGCATGTGTCCTCATGCTACAGTGGTATGACACCACAAGAGGAGAATCCTCGGCCTTGGGCGGCCATGTCATGCGGCGTAGCACCGCACAGAAGCGCAATGCTTCATGTCGGATAATAAACTCTCTATAGTGAAAGAACTCACCTAAGTGTATGGATAGAGATATAGGCCGTCTCTTGAGGGAAAGCTTGTAGACGCCCAAGATACATAAACAGACCAGGTCAGCACAGGGCCTTTAACGTGCGACCGGATGGCACAGTTGAGGTCATTGTGTGAGTGGGAAGAATAGCAGCTATGGTGCAGAATTCAAGGCCTAGTCCATTCTTGTATCGTACTGTTGTTTGATCCATGCGGGAAGATTCAAGTCAACGGTGACATCTATTCTAATGCGTAATGGCAGTCACTATAAGGAACGCTCAACCATATATTGTGATATATGTGGGAGATTGTTGGCATTTTTCACTTGGCTTTGAAAGTTTTAGTCCCACATTGAAAAACCACCAATGTGTATATCTCAATATATAGCTATGCTTAGCATTGGTATATACACATAGGGTAGAGGCCCGTGTGGGTTGACTTTTCCTAGAGGGATTAAGTGTGAACTCCATTATGACAATCATTGTTTTGTCACCAACTTTGGAAAAGTTTCTCTTATGAGCTAAGCCCCACAGGGGCTTAGCGACTCGGACTCGGACTTGGACTCGGACTCGGGCCCAGGCTTGTGCTCAAAGGCACAAAGTGGTGCTATGTTGGCGCACTTTGCACTTAGTACGTCAGCATCGTCGCATGGCGCTCATGCGCTCTTTTCTTGCGCGAGTTGCATACACAGTTGCTAGCACGGACGCATGCTTCGTGGTACATGCGTCCAGGCGCTATGCGGCCAGGAGCCCATGGGGCCTGTGTCCATACAGCCGATGCCCTTGCGGTCGGTGCCCATGCAGTCTGTGTCCATGCCGCTTGTGCCCATGCGGCCTGGTCGACATGAGACAATGTGCTATGTGGAGTGTCAACCTGATTCCAGATTTAGTATTTCTTGAATTTCTAGAATTTAAATTTTTTTTGATAATATATTTCCTACTGTATTTCATATGTTGGTACCTGTCATTTATTATTGTTTTATTTTTGTTGTTGAGAGAGAGACTATCCGAGACCAGTAGAATACCCATTGGCATTGTCATAAATCTCGTTTAGGACCCTCATGTAGAATGGACCCTTGGTTCGGTTCATTTTGGGTAAACCCATAACTAAACCATTTTTCTCCTCTCTTAGTATATATATGGCTTTTCTCTCTCCTCTCTTTCTTCTTCTTCATTTATTTCCTCCTCTCCCTCAAGCTCCCCCTAAAAGCCTAACCCTAAGGGAAGTTGTTGTGACTTGGACCGTGAGAGGTAGAGGCTAGGAGCCACCCAAGACAAGTACATATTGCTCATTGGTGAAATCATGAATTTTCAGATTTATATATATGTGGTTGTTTTAAGAATGTTTTTGGTGGAAAAAGTTCTCCTTGAGTTGTTGATCATGTTTAGTTCTTGGAGTTTTGGATTTTGATGTATAGATTTTTGTAGATCTGAGTTTCAAGATTAGAATTTTTATGTGTCCAATAAGTTTTTCTTGGATTTGATCTATTAAAACTTAATGTTTTCGAAAACTAGTCGTTCCTTATGTTAGAGCATTTTATTTTGAGCATTTTGGCTTTTGATTTACTTAATTTGGAGTTAAATGGAGTTTTTATGAAGAAATTTTTTTTTTGGTTTTTGGAGCTTTCGGCCATGGCTTAACCTACTGTTGGAGAAGACGAAGTTTTTATGCGGCCAGGAGCTATGCGGCTGAGAGTGCTATGCGGCCCGAGAGGGTTATGCGGCTGAACTCTTGTCGCATACTGACAGCATGCGTCTATCTTGTTGGACGCATGACTGCTGATCTACACAAGTGTTCTTGAACACTTTGTGCATTCACTCGCTGAACGAATGAGAAATTCGTTAAGTCCAAAAGATACTCCATGCGACATCGAACATATGCGGCAAGCAGAACATGCGACCACCTTCCCTTGGACGCATGATTCTAAACTTTGGCGCATCTTTGGCGCATCCATGGCGCATCTTTCTATGGTTGTCTTTTCTTTCTGACACACTTTATGTCACATCACTGATACTTTATTTATGACACATCACTCAACATTTGCCCCAAGGAGTAGACTTTAGCCCTGAGCATGCGGCAAGTGAGTCCATGCGACAATTGGGTGCATGCGGCCAGTGGATGCATGTGGCAAGTAAGTCCATACGGCCAGTGGGAGCATGCGGGCAAAAATTTTTGTGTGCATTTTGTGTTCCTTGTTGATTAGTAATTCCTTTTTAGTGATTATTGTTGTGTGCTTCCTTATATTGATGCAAGTTTATGATACCAGACAAGTTTTGCATATGAGTTTACAAGACCAGTTTATGTACAAGTTCACAATCCTCACGACACCGTGGAAATATTTGTGTATAAAATCTATTGCATTTGGCATCGGACAATCGAGTGTGAGTATTGTCCAGTGTATTGCGTGTCGGGAATACAATAACTCGTAAAAAGCTCGTATTCGCGACTCGTCATTTTAGGGAGTTCTCAAGTGTCCACGACTCGAGAACTTGAATAATTTAGTAAAGATTAAACAAGATAAGATTTATCTAGAGCATTTTTGGAGGAAAGAATATTACGCTACCGGCTACCCCGATCACCAAAGGCCCCATGTGGCATGGACAACCCTGCTAGGCAAGGGCTCCATGACTAACCAAGTTTACGCGTGTTGTGGCATATTATAAGACAAGTTTATGTTTACAAGAAAAGTTTATGATTATAAGACAAGTTTATGTTTACAAGACCAGATTTGATTCACAAGTTTATGTTTATGCTTATAAATTGATGTTTGTGATATGTAACTAATTATATTGTTGTATGGTTGACTATGCATTTAAATTTACTAGACAAGCGTACCCTTGGCCATCCGGGTTAACTGTAATGCTGGTGGTAGCAATATTCTTAGCAATACATTCCTAGTAATTAGGGCTTGTGATAACACTAGTTAGTTAATTATAGCAAGTCATAGGCATGTTTGGCCGTGAATTGGATGTTTGTTTATTCATATAGCTCGCTCTTTTAGTTTCATTTTTGCCGCTCGTCGTCTTACTTTCATTTCTGCACTTTTATCAGTTCTTCTAGTATTATTCTTGAGACAAGTATGTTGGTATAGCACAAGTCTCGATCTGCATTTATTTCTTGTATATCTCTTTCTGCTTATGATGTGATATGTTTTGGTCTATCACCCCGAGCTCTTTTACGGTACTTGTTGCTTGGGGTTCTGACCCCACTGGCTTTGCATGGCCAGGTTACCCCGAAGAGAACCTGGATCCACCGCGCTTCCAGCAAGATGGCTCACACTCGTAGGACTGCGGCTGAAGCTCGCGAGTGGGTTTCCTTCTTCCGTCCCTCGTCTTGATTACTTCTTTTTGTGGTGTTTAGCAAGGAGCAGAGTTAGCTCCTTATATTTTTGAGACTGCGGTCAACATGATATATATATTAGACCATAGCTGGTATATTTTGATCATGTATTATTAAACTCTGCTAGCGCAGCATTTTGTATTCACTAGCTTCATCATCATATGTGACATGTAATTTGGGACGCCTCTTTACTTTCATGTATGATATACTCTTGTACTTGTGTTGTTGGATTGAGATTATAGGAATGTCGGCCTTAGGCCTGACGTCATAGCATGCTAGAGTTCAATCCTCGTATTTACCCAATATTCTAGGAGCGGGACGTGACATGGAGAGTCTGATATGGAGGGAACAGGGTCTGCGCGCAGGCGGCGCGGTCAGCACAAGCGGCGCGTGGCTCTATGTGCAGTACAGCGCGCGGGCGGTGCCTGCAGATTTGACTCCCAGATTTGGGGGATCTGGTCGGTCAGTGCGTATGGGCCTGGAGTTTCCTCCGACCGCATAGGTATTGTTTTCTTCTATATATAGAGGACCTCCTCTTTCATTTGAGGAGAGAGAACACATATAGGAAATCGAGAACACCAGATCATATGCAGCCCAGAGTGTCTCCCTCTCACATGATATTTTTGAGTATTTTCGAATGTGACTTTGAGCGTTCCAGAAGTTCTTTTGTGAACTTGCTGGTTCCTAGGGGCAGATCGTCTGTACGTCGAATCTTGCTTTGAGCAACGGTGGTTTTGACCACCCAGCAAGGAGCTTCTCTTCAGTTTTTTTATTTGCTTCGTTCTTTCTCATTGTAGCGTCTGTGAACGTAAAGAGAAGAACATTTTACTTGTTAAGAACATTTTACTTGTTACTTGTTGTAATCTTCATTTTCTTCGGAGCCAGTTTGTAACATGTTCTTGGTTAATGCTTCGTTGGAATCGAGATATATCAGATGAGAGCTCTTGTGTGAATCTCTGATCTCGATGACAACTTGGGTTCCAGTAGAGAATAGACCTTCGGATCTCGCTAGCAGCTCTCCTTTGGCCCGCATTCTACCATCTTTGATCCGTCTCGGGACCAACAATAACTCCTTGGGATGACGTTAAATTAGAAGAATCATTCTTCCTCGTTATAGTAAATCTGCCTTCGCTCTGTTCCTGATTATCTCCACTGTGACACCCTCTTTAGTCCTTTGTTCATGTTCATTGTCCTTCTCTTCCATGCTTCTCTTATTGACGTTTGATTCCTCTCTCTCTCTCCCCTAACCTCCTTAGGTCTCCCGATTTTTTTCTCAATCGATTTCTGCATGATGTGTCCAAAGCTTTTATAGTGAGTACGAGCGGTAGCATAGTTCGCAATATCGGCCGATATTGATACATATCGGCCGTATCATATTGCTTTTGACATGTCTCGATCCAATATGGATACTGTGATACTGGGTTATACCGGCTTCAGATGTCTTTTTTCAATCAGCTGGGCAAAGAAAAATTGAGCAAAGGAAGAAGTGTAAAAAAATAGTGTCACCATAATGATTTGATCGTCCCGAAGATCGACAATATTATAGTGTATCGTTAAGATTTCGTATGTAGTTAAGATTGATTATCGACACACTATAATCATTATCATTATCATTGTTGAAGTGGTATATCGATTATAAACTCACAACATTCATCCATATATATTTATTCCACTGAAAACTATTTTTTGTATCGCTGTACTAGGTTTAAAGGAAGTTAATAAACA
This sequence comes from Iris macrosiphon, assembly GCA_036927795.1. NCBI lineage: Eukaryota > Viridiplantae > Streptophyta > Magnoliopsida > Asparagales > Iridaceae > Iris > Iris macrosiphon. Next base: position 127,627,003 of record JAYESA010000016.1, on the reverse strand, counting down.
ATAATATCTATTGCGAGTGAACGATTCATCAATGTTGAATACAATCTTATTTAAAACTAAATATAAACAACACATAATATATAAATCTGTGTTCGAATATTCTTTAAGCTATCTAAAGCACCCTATCATATTTAGCTTTTGAAACAAAAATCCGATAATCCAATAGAAAAATTCCTAACAAACCGAAGCCCCCTCCTAAATCCGATAATCCCTAAACCTCTGGAACTGCCAAAACGGCTAATTAATTCTGATACTCATAGAACCAATTCATACTCTAACTTTATGTTATCCCGCTAGGTTGTTTTAGCATGGGCTTATCAGGGAGTTGTAATGATGGGGTTACCCTTCCTAATTAACCCTGAACCCAAATTTTGGGATTAAGACCTATAAAACAGGCCCGATTTTCGATATTGCTTAAGAAGTCTCTTTAATCCTTATTAAGGTTTTAGTCCATTTTGGCTGAGTAGGCTCCCATCAAACAACCACGGTCCCTCCTGACGACCCTCTGTAAGGATTCTCTGGCATTCTTCAACAGTAAGAGCCAGAGCTTTATTGGTAAATAAATCCGAATCTGCTCTCACTAGAGCTAGATCAAGGACGAAACCAGGATTTTAGTTTACTCCGGACTGAACTTAATATGTCCTAAAAAAAACAAAATTTAAGCACAATAATTATTTCTCAGAATGTCTTCATAATCTAAATGTGCGACTCATTGACTCTTCATTGAATCTATTATTCAATCTAGTATGTAACTCATTAAAATTATCCTAACTCGGCTCAGAAAAGTGATGATTGAGGAGGAAGAAATCATTCTTAGCGGTTGGCTCCAAAACATACTTCCTGACAAAACCGAGACATTAGTGTGACCAGCATACTATGATTCAAATTTGAGTGATCAAATCATAGTGATATTGTGTGAAACAGAGGCAAGGGAAAAGGACATACCAATTCTGCAAAGGATCAAGGAGATACGAAAGATGGGTGAACGATTTGAGAGATCCAACTCCCCAAATTTGCTCCAAGAATAAGCGTGTTGTCCGCAGCAAAATTCCGAAATACTCGGTCCTCTTTTATCACTGAAATGAGTGATCAAGGAAATGAATTTCTGCAAAGACAAAATAGGTTATGTGGACATAACATTAGATCAATTGGAATGAAGACTCAAAGATTGAAAGTACGAGTTTTGAACCTTGAAAGTCGAGGGAAAACAGCAGTGACGAACACGCGCTGCGGTGGGAAGGAGAAGAAAACAATTGATTTAACCTCGATCGGTGGCTGTGGATCGCGACACTGACGGTGCGGAAGGACTCGTCGGAGAGCTCACCAGTGGTGGAGAAACGCTGATACGGTGGAGCTTGGCTGGAATCGAGTTCGCGACCTCGATTTGAACGATCGATCGAGAGCGTCGACGCTACAGAACTCCCAGTGTCACTTTGCCGGAGACGCGGAGATGAGGAAGGTTCGCCTCCTGCGAGCGACCGCTGCCGGAGTGGAAGCATGCTCAACGAGGCGACGGAGACTTTGTCGGAGTCAGCTGCTCACAGCGAAGGGTTGTCGACAACACTGAACGCTATCATGGAAAATAAGACGGGTCCGATGCTCTTGTCGGCACGGAAGCTCCGGCGGCGAGCTCGTCGGCGAAAGGAGAGGAAGGAGGGGAGCAGAGGTCAATGATTGCAAAAATTTCGGATCTGGAAAAAGTTTGAAGCGGGAAATTTTGGGGGAGTTTTTGAATGAAAAACATGAAACTTGGATTTGCGGGTGGGCTAAAATGTGGGCAGTACATATAAAAAAAATATATATATGGGTTGGCTGGTTGGGCTGGAGCCCATCCCAGCCCACCAGTAGATCCGTCCTTGGGCTCCATCCCTCGACCATCCGGATAGCATTCCTCCGTTCTACCACCAGGCTAGAGCCTCGTTGGCAGAACACGAGAAACTCGAACTGGTGACTCAGGCGTAGTTGTGCAAACAACTATGGTGTCATGCGGAACTCGAACTATATATTGTACGTAGATGAATGACTTTGCCGAATCAATCAATCAAACACTAGTAGAACGCAATGGTCCTTGATGTCATAGGAACGAAATCGTGGTATGGCCATGTGCGAGCCTATTCACTTCGAGAATGGCGTCCCAAGGGAGGTATAGAAATTTTCTCAAAGGGAAAATTCATTCTATTTTATCAAATTATCCATAAGCTCCAAACCATCTTGATTTTTCCGTGGTATCACATCCATACTACTTGTCAATCTAGAGATTTCTACCTATCCTTTTCAATAATTTTATTATTTTCTAACAACGGTATAATTTTTCGCATGTCAATAACAATAATACAATATTTCATATTTCTATATAGCAAGTTAATAATAATATAATTTTTTTTCTTTTTTATCTTAGTTCTTTTACTTAGCATTAACAGTCATATAGAATATACAAACAAAGATTAAGAAAAAAATTTATTTAAGTGTGAAGGTAAAGGAGAGAAGAATAAAAAATACCCAACATGATGATTAGCCCTTTTGTGTTGACCGAACAGATACCGAACGATTCTTTAAAGAGACGATTTGATATGATGCACATCTTCTTAATTGTATAACTATACAAGCGATCTATGATCCACAAACCATATTTTTAAAAAAAGTTTATAATTTTTTATTTACTACATGGTTTGAATACATATTCCAACCAAACATAGTAATACAATTATACTTCAATTACATTACAAACTTAATTCTATTACAATTATAATTACATATAATCAACAAAAACCTAGCTTTAGCCTTGCCCATCTAGACTCTGTAATTTAAACTATCTAGTTAGTACTTGTGTAGTAACATACTCTACTACCTGTCTAAAATGTACAAAAGAAGGAAACTGTAATGTTTACGGATTTTAAAGTGAGTTATTAAAATTATTTTTCATTTATAAAAAAATATAAATTTTATTTTTAAAATTGTAATGAATTAAATATAGTTTTGATAACTAATCTTATAAATCCGAAAATAGTGTAAAACTCACTTTAACGGTTGCATTATAAGAGTCATCTCTCATTTATATATCTATTTATTTCCTCCACGCCCACCCATCATCATTTTTAATTCCTATTTAGGTGTCTCGCACTAACTTCTACAAGGAAAGTTGGTCTGTTGAAGCTTTATTTGTTGGGAAGTGCATGCACTCAGATTTCAGCAAAGCAAAACCTTTTTAAAGGGCAATGTTAATGCTCTCTTTCATGTGGGGAAAAAAAAAATCTTCATTAGGGCTGACTTCTTAGGTGGAGCAGAACATGTGATCGAAAGAGACTCGTGATAATGGTGGAGCAAAACATTACTTGATACTTTTTTTTTTTATTTGTATTTCTAGTACTAGGGATGGAATCCAAAACTTCATCTATAGTTAGGGATAACTCTCGTTATATATGATATACGATCATACACATAAGATTGGTTGTTAGTAAAATAAATGGAAGTAACAAACCGGTTCTGACCCAGGACAAACATGACATATACTCAGGATCTAAAACAAAACAAAAACATTATATATATATATATATATATATATATATATATATATATACTACCAAAATAATACACTTTAGCGACGACTAAAAATGTCGCTAATTAACAAAAAAAATGTCGATAATAATAGTTAGCGACGTAATTAATGACGTTTATGTGTCGTCGCGTATTCCAAAGTCGTTGACAACAAAAATGTCGCTATTCGTAGCTATAGCGACGTGATGACGTCGCCAAAGTTTCGACGTCCAGCGTCTCGACGTCGGTAAATCAGCAACTTCCTAAAGTGTCGCCAAAAGTCGCTACAATAGCGACGTAACCAGCGACATTCTGCGACAAAAATGTTGACATGGCAGAAATTGCCATGTCAGCATTACAGCGACGTTTAGGGTCACTTAGCGACGAAATCACCATGTCGCTAATCGTCGCTAGACGTCGTTATTTTTGAAATACAATACTTATAGTATCTTTATTAGGATGTTCAAATGTTATGGAAGAAAGGCTATTGATTATCTTTTCTATGCACATGAGGTTCTTTGTAAATTGTTAAAATTCAAAAAAAATTCCATGCCCTAAGTGAGAGAGAGAGAGAGGGCGATACTGTTGTTCCATCGATGTGATAGAGGGATAGGGTATGGTGTGGGCTGTGTACTGTGAGAGAGTGAGATAGAGGGAACTTAGTTAGCGTACATAAGACAAATAAATTTATTGGGTGGGCTGGAGCCAACCTCAACCCACCAATACCTCCTTCCATGGGATCTGATTGTTGAAACTCGACAGAGAAAATTCCTAAAAAAAAATTCTAAAATAAAATCATAACCCTAATTTTGTTTATATAGATATACCAAATAAAATCAATGACTAGAATTTAATCATGGTTGTGAACATGTAGCTCAGGATGATCTGAATGCGCGAGGGTTTGGCACCGACAGGTGTCTCGCTCCCATGCGTTGCAGGTCACTCACTGGCAGTGGACTATGGGGTGAGCGGGTGTTGGGCTTGCGGGTATGAGTGCGGGTGTGGCCCCGCCCAATGACACGTGAATCTTTTATTTAATGGAAAAATCTCTCTTCATTTGTTAAGAAGAAGAAAGCAAAAAAGGTTAGATCATAAAAAATTTAGATTGTACTTACTTGTATGATTTGAGGATAATTGAGCGGTCGCTAGCTTTCACGAGCTTGGTCCTTATAACGTGTTGTACTAAGCGATAAGAGAGATGGAGAGATAAATTCCCAAGTGGTTGGAACGCTCCCACTAGAATTTAACTACGACCCACTCGAATTTTATATCTCCGCACTCTAAGCATTAATTCGTATATATATCACAATCTCTGGACCATCAAGTCTTTAATGCTTTTATCCAAATCAATAATATTTTTACTATTATAAAAAAGTTTAAAAATAGTTCAAAATGAGTCGTCTAAATCGTATGTATATTCACACGTAATTAATTTTAAAAAATAAAAAAATTTCTAACTACCACCGTATGTATATCCGGTATGTAAAAAAAAATTAAAATTATTATAACTACTTGAACATATATCCAATATCCTCTCTCTCTCTATATATATATATAGAGAGAGAGAAAGAGAATAAGGGAGGTGAGATGGCACCTCACTCTAAAAACAAGGGTGGCGGTGACGTGGCACAATCTCAACCACACATTTCATAATTGGTGCACTCTAAAAAAGTCGTTTGTGTGGTTGAGATTGTGCCACGTCACCGCCACCCTTGTTTTTAGAGTGAGGTGCCATCTCACCTCCCTTATTCTCTCTCGCTCTCTCTCTCTCTCTCTCTCTATATATATATATATATATAACAAATTCAAATTAAAATATCTTCAATATTCTAATTATATCTAAATTAACTTCGTGGTATTATCTAAAACATATATCCAAAGTTATACAAATATATTTATAATAAATTTAAATTATATTTAAATTATTGTAATATATTTTAAATTTCTATTCAATTTTTTCAATATTTTTTTTTGGTAGCATGTGAACATTTATAACCTGGGAAGTGCAGATCATGACTAGTATATTATATATACTATGGGAAGTGCAGGTTGGGTAAATGAGTCCAAATTTTAAATGGTCAAATAGTTTGTGGCCTCCCTATGATACATACCATTTTACACAAAAGTCAGCTTTGTTGCCCCCACACTTTTGACTTTTAATTTACACAAAACTTCTGGGACTACATAAAAGGGAGGGAGGGAGGAGGCAAAGAGCTGAGTGCATAGTAAGATCTTGGTAGCAATGGGAAGGACATCCCTTCATCAACTGGTGATTCTGATGGCCATCTTTCACCTCCTAATCACCACAAATGCTATTCCTTCATCAAGTAAGCACTAGCTACTCTTCAAGCTTCAGTAGTATCCTGCTTGTTATTTCCAGAATAACCATTAATTAATTGTTTACATATTTTCTATATATATATATAGGGATACAGAGAATACTACAAGACTACAAAGATCTTCAAGATGTCCATGATCTTGAGGTATGCCTAATTTGACTGAAATATTTGGTTCAATTTTTGCTATTTCCGTTTGTCCTGTTTTGCTCATAAATAAGAAGAGGAATACAAAGTAGAGTATATCAATATGGTAGGTTCATCCATCGCCATTTGGCATGACCTTGTCATCCTTATAGTTACCTTGGCTAGAGGGTTGAAATTAAGTTAATAGATTGTGGTAAAATCTTAAAAATAAAAATAAATATTGGTTTTTTTTTTTTTTTTTTTAAGATGTCCGACGATACGTACGGAACTTTGTGCTCGCTGCGTTGCATGCTATTTTTGTCCACTGTCCCACATCTTTCCTGCGGTTTGATCATGAGACCATCCGTCTAGGCAGGAAGGTTATATCTTTTCTCACTGACCACAAGAGCCAGTTGAGTTTGATCTTTGTCAATTTTTTTAGGCTTGATTTCCTTATACTACTCAAGTTTTCATTTTGATACTCTAAACTTTAATATCATATCAATTACTATCATCAACTATTGAATATTTTTAAGTCGATATCTTTCGCCAGTCAGAGATTAATTTATCCGTTTCAACAAAAATAAATAATAATTTGTTGACCAAATTATCCTCCCAATCTTCCATGGGGATATTTGAAGTGACCACGAACATGGAGGATATTTATTAACAGTATTAGGATATTAAGTTGTACAATTATAGTTGATGTGTTAAATTGTCTAATATTAAAATTTGGGACATTAAGTTAAAAAACTTGAATAGTTGAAGATATAACTTCTTCTTCTTCTTCTTCTTCTTCTTTTTATGTTCCATGGCCATCGCCGAAGAGAGAGAATAGCAGGTTGATGTTTGTTCTTATCAAGTCATTACCATATGTACAACACGAGGGATTTTGTTAACAAGGACAATTGATAAATAGTTTTTTTTGTTTTAAAAATTGTCATCTACATCCAATAAAATTTTGAAAAATAACTTTTCTTTTTTGTTTTAGAAAATGTCATCAATATCCAAAAAAATAATTTTTAAAATCATATTTTATTTATTGGACCTAAATGATTCTTTTCAAAGCAAACAAACTACTATATTAACTATTCTTAACATGTGACCTTAGTACAGATGTTAACGAAACCTAACATGAGTCTTTACTACTTCTTTTCTGACAATTTCATTTCAGATAAATAGAGAATTGTACATACCTGCAGATATGATGGGACCGGATCAGCTGTGAGGCTAATACTGTCCGGTTCCTGTCCCCCTAGTATGACATGTGGGCCCAACCGAGTAAATAAAAAAAAAATTCATAAGCACATGCATATAGAAGGGAGGAGAGGGGACTGGAGACCGGACAGTATTAGCCGGACAGCTGATCCGGGGCCAGATATGATATGGTGATGTTGCTAATGGTTGGAACTTTTATTGCAGATGTTCAAAAGTAGAAGAGACGTTATCAGTGGTAGAATGGTTATGGTGACTAATGATTATCCGGGATCAGGAGCAAATAATAGGCACCTTCCGAAGCAGCCAGGAAGAAGCTAGCTATATTTATTTATTTATATATATATATATATATATATATATATATTATTCTTTAGTCTACCAAGAAATAAGACAGGTTAGGCTAATTAATATATATATCAATGAGCAGCGCAAGACCCAGCACAAAACAAAGTAGTAGGTGTTCTGAAGAAATTAAAAACACAGAAATTATCAGAGTTATTATTCAAGGGGCATAGCATAGATGTTTATTAAAATTATTCGGTGTGTCGGGGAATCTGGAGTGAGGACACGAGAGAGCCTCTTCCGGTCCACACTGGCAGTAGTGTTAGCCGGTGCTGTTATATTTTCTTATTATTTAACTATCAGTTTGTTTACAATATGGATTGATCGAGATTTTAATCTGGATTGTTATGTTACCAGGTTAGAAGTCTCTGTAACATAACTTTTGAGTTGGAGTTTGTAAATGAGGTTGATGGGTTGTGTTTATTTATTTAAAATATTTCGGATTTTCATAGTTTGAGTTCTCTTTACCAATGATGAATTTTCTATGCCGTAAAACTCGGTGAAAAAAAAATCAAGTTCATTTCTTTCGTCCCACGTCGGATAGACCAACACACTCATTTGTCTATTTATTTTTCTCCTCTTATTCTCATTTGTGAGTTGACTGTGGACTAGTCTTGTGGGCCATACATGTGCTGCCACCTGGTCTGGTCTCGCTTGGTTTGGTTTGAATTGGACTGTGTAATGTGCAAGGGGGTGTCGAATGTCGATCCGTTGTGTTTGGGATTGAGATCTAAAATATTTCTTGCTATTCATTATTATTATTATTATTCTTTAATTTTTGACCATTATTAACTCTTAAATTTCTGTGTTGAAAATTTATTTCCCAACGGAAATATTGTTTTGACTTCATAGAAACGGCAAATTTATCAGTTGTTAACTGCATTTAAAATTCAATTAAACCATTCAGGTTGGGTCTGGCTATATATACAATCTTTCTTTTTTCTTTCGTTTATTTTATAGTCGATAAAACATTCCTAACAAGCACTCTGTCTCTGTCTTTTCTCCTTCAGCAACCTAATCAATCCAAAATTTTCATCTAGACAAGACTATGTTCCGGTTGTTTCTTTAAAAACTGTGCGGTGACAGAAAGCCAGTAACAAAAGGATTTTATCTCTAGGAGAATTTGATATAAAGTCTACACATATATCTCGAATAATATTTTAAAACAATATTTCGAACATGATTTTTTCGTAAGCCGGTAATACTAAACTTTTGTTATTTTTTTTTTACATTAACACAATAGTTGTTTTCTCTCTTTCTTTTCCTTATGTGTTTGTAGGCTTATAGTAAGATAAGAGAAAGAAGAACCATTGGCTGCACAGGGACCATTTTTTTTTTTGGCAATAGTTAACTTTTAACATATAAATAACATATATGATCTACATGAATTAGTCTATATCGTTGTTCCCTTAATTTACTTCGACATTTCAAGGGCGGGGATGAACTTTCGTACATCTCTGATCTCTAATTCTATAATGCGACTTAAAAACGAATAAAAAGTAAGTCGTCCAAATCGTATATATATCCTCCATTTAAATGAATTAAAAAAATAAGAAAAAGATAACCAAACAACTACCTAAATATTCTAGTAATTATTTAAAAAAAACATAACTAGATATTTAACTATCTGATATGATTTATTTATATTTAAACAATTCTAACTCAAGTGGTTTAGGTGGAAAATATTTTTCTTGGTTGTTTGAGTTAAATTCCTAGAGGTAATATTTTTTATTTATAATAAATTCATATTTATTTATTTATTTATTTCAATAATTTTTTTACGTACGTACAATGCACGCACACATTAGTAGTTGATATAATTATTTTTCAGGTAAAGAATTTAAATTTCATGCTGTTGTATGTGGACTTAACAATTTATGTATCCCACCGTCAACTTTCAATAGTTACCCACCTTTTTATTAGGACAACTAGTGATATTTTGAAACCGTCGGTGAAGTCTAACCAATAGGCTGCTCATGAAATTTTCTAGAGTCCACTAAGTGCTTCCAATAACATCAAACATCACCTACACTCGTAATCTACATCTTTATAAATTTTGGCATACGTCAGAATTTCAGAACAACAGGTGAAATCTAAAAGTTCACATGTAGCCTATGAAAATAATTATCACTAAAGAATTTATATTACATACAAGTTTTTAGACTCTACTAATGACTTCTAATAGCGTCGTGTCCCACATATGTCCCACTAACATCAACATCCTACTTTCTGTATATTGTAATCATCCTGGTGTTGCACCATCACGAACCGATTTGAGTATTGGTTAGGACATGCTTACTTATTTAAATATTTTTATTGAATTTGGTGGATGGGGATTAGGATTATTTTATTGGATTTCAGATTCTTAAAGCTCGACCTAATAGAATTAGGTTTTATCTTCTCCTCTTCTCCATTTAAAGTAAAATATTTTTTTAATATTAATGTAAAAATTATTTAAATATATTTGAATTACGAGATATATATATATATATATATATATATATATATATATATATATATATATATATATATATATATATATATATATATAAATTAAAATTTGTTATGTATTTAATTATAATTTGTTATGAATATATTTCTACTTTTTATAAACAGTTTTAAAAACGATTAGCCGTCTAAGCATATATCACGTAATTAATTTTTTTTTTAAATAAATAAATTTAAATAATTATTTAACTACGTAATATTATCTAATTATAAACAAACACCTCTTCTAACTTATGTGGTTAAGGTGTGAGGCATTTTTCTTGGTTGGCTGGATTCGAATCATTTGAATGCTATTTATAACAAATTTATTTTTTTAACAATATTTTACGTAATATTAATTTTTTTAAATAATTAATTTATAATATACATACGGCTCTGAAGATTCAAATTTAAGCTAATCAAAACCACCTTATATAGTGGAATATATATATATATACTAATATATATATATATATATATATATATATATATATATTAGTCGCCATGGGCGGAGCTAGAATAGGACGAGTGAGATCATATGAGCCCACTCAAATTATATATATATCCTCAGGTTCCCTCTGGCCCGTCTTAGATCCCGGTAGGGGGTCTTGTCGTTTTTGGGTTCGTTTATATTTTTTGTTTTGTTGGACATTTCACCGATGACCTTGAATCAAGTCCTCACTCTGTAATGATCGTTTCATTCGGGCAGGCACCTGCCTTCCCTCATTCCACTCTGCTAGATAGAGTGGTCGTTTCAGTCGGTCAGTTATGGTTGCACTCGCTCTCACCAGAGAGAACCCGCTCACCTTCTTTTGGAATACGGGGAGATTCTTCCCCTTCGCTGGCTCTCCGGTATACGTTTTTCTTTGGTATATGGTTTGATTTTGTTTCTTAGTGCGTGGGCTGGTTCCATTTTCGGGCAGGCTTCACGGGGGGAATTGGTGGGTCTTGTTTCACCACAGTTCGTCCATTTTTGTACATTTTGCCTTTGGCGCAGTTGCCCAATCTCTCTCTCTCTCTCTCTCTCTCTCTCTCTATATATATATATATATATATATATATATATATATATATATATATATATATATATATATATGAAGTCAAAGTAAATTAGTCTTTAGAAATAAAATATTTTGAATCTTATTTTTCTCTGAGGGAGAAAATAATATTTAATTATCATAAGACTCTAGGATGACAAGGTTAATGATTAAATTGTTGGATTTAAGTATGTGTTTTAAGATACATTAAATCTCATTGATCAAATAGTCAAAATTGATCAAATATGACCTGAATGGAATGGCACTTAAGTTTAAGATTCTGATTATATTTGGTTATAAATGTGTACTTTAATGTTAAAAAATGAGTAGATACAATAGGAAGCTAGAATAGACGACCAAGATTAGGTAGAAAATAGAATTTTGTGACTAATTTATGCAAAAAAAAAAAAAAAAATCTTTACATTTTTATAATTTTTTTGGATTAAAAATTTACTAGCCGATTTTGACCCCACTGCACTCAAATCCTGGCTACGCCACTGTTGGTCACACTTCAGTACCGGAATACGAAAAACGAGGATATGATATGGCCAGCTACGCATTACAGTATATGTCAGTATTCCGTGATTGATTGATTAACGTAACTAACACGACCAGCTATGCATTCGGTGGACAGCAGGCGTAGGAGGGGAGGAGAATAATTTGAACCGACTGATTAACGTCAATAGTTGAGGGTAGTAAGTTGTCGAGTTTAAAAGTTCAGGATAGTAAATTGAAAAACTTTAATAGCTGAGGGTATTAGGTTGAAAATTTATCCCTAATAAATATCCAACCAAACCGGTATTTGAACATAGAGCCTCAAGGTATCCAAGAATTCCGGAGGGTTGGACTAAAATTGCTGATTAACATCAAAGCGCACCCACTTGGACTAAAATTCCTGATTAACATCTGAACGTATACTAAGATAGAGCTCAAGCCTCAAGGATGTGCAATGCAAATTTCTTTGTACAAATTATTTCAAATTTTATTTCAGATAGAAAGAATCTACAAACAACAGTACTTCCAAAACTAACAAGGAAGCAATCTATCAGTAAAAGGTAGGACAAACTTCCCTTGCATAAGCAACTGCATATGAATCAGTAACAGAAGAACCTACTTCAAAGAGCAGGAAAAAAGGAGGGAAAAAAAAAACATCATGCTCGGTTCCCTGGAAGTGGCCACTCCCAACTCCACAGGAGAGAGTACTTCAACCAGATACCGAAGAAACAAAGAGAAAAACCATGTTTTCAAACATCACCATTGATACTTGGCAGCGACGAACACCTCCTCGTACAGCCTAGCAGCATTATCCCAACTGAGGTCTTGCGCCATTCCACGTTTCTGAAGCCCCTCCCAACTGCTCTTATAATTCCAGTACGTGTTCAGACAATTCCCTAATGCATCGATCAGTCTACCTGCCTCTGCCCTCTCGAACGCCCACCCAAGCCCAGTCTCGTTATAAGGATCGAACTGGTGCACAGTATCTCTGAGTCCACCGACTGCATGGACCACAGGAACAGTTCCATACGCCATAGCATAAAGCTGATTCAGTCCACAAGGCTCAAACCTTGAGGGCATCAATAAAACATCAGCACCTGCAGTGATCCGATGTGCCATTTTCACCGAAAAACCAACCCATCCCCTAACCTTATCTCGGTGTTGGTTCTCAAAATCTCTAAGCATTTGTTCAAGGTCTTCCCTTCCAGTACCTAGCATAATTAATTGTACATCCTGGCTTACAATCCACGGTATGGCCTCAGAAATAAGGTCAACTCCTTTCTGATGATCCAACCTCCCAATGAAACCGATGACAGGAACATTGTCACGGACTGGCAAGCCGAGCTCTCTCTGAAGAGCAGCCTTACATTGGGGCTTGCCAGTTTGCAACGTGTCCAGAGAATAGTTGGTGTAACCATCGGACTTCAAGTGTACATCCAACTTCGGGTTCCAATCTTTGGTGTCGATACCATTCACGATGCCTTGAAATTTCCAGTCATTCTCGTTTATGATACCATTTAGTCCCCAACCTCCTTCTGATGTCTTGAGCTCCCATGCATAACCATGACTAACAGTAACAACACGGTCAGCAGTTTTTAAGCCAGCTGAAAAGATATTGAAATGCTCACCTCCCATCGGGTCATAAAGTTTGAATAGGTCCATGTAGTGACCTGGCAAATCTACATATCTGAAATCATCTACAGGACCACGGCCCTGAATGATAAATGTGCATTAGTATCTAAACTAACATGCCTACCCAGAAGATTATAGAGCAGAACAGAGATGGATACAGTATCTTTGTCGATAACGCATGAAGATTATACTAGTTACAGAAAGCATCAAAGGGGGGTCATTGAGCCCAACAAGTTCTCTGCTAGCATATATAGGCAGCCTAAGCATGATATTCAACTATATCTAAACTGTATTACGGAAAAACAATTAATTCATACTTCTTATAATTGTAATATTGAACTGTAAGATGTCAGAAGATTTAAACTCTTTCATGTCTATAATGTCTAGCAACTAATGCTACTACAAAAAAAAGAACTTTTCCAATGGGTGATAAAAAATGGTCAGCACAAAACAGTTTCTTTATTTGAATAACTTCTGCAGGGGTTCACCAAAATTAAAATAATCAAATAACCTAAATTGAACTGAAGTCTGCACTTCTAAAGGTCTCATTCAATGATTTATAAGTGTATGTAACTGCAACATGTCCAACGTATAATGCAATTCTTGGAAAGAATTTGCGAAAAGAAAACGTACAATCATTTGTAGTTAAAGGTAAAAAATATCTAAATTAGTCAAAAGGATAAAAGAGAGAGAGAGAGAGAGGAGAGAGAGAGAGAGAGAGAGAGAGAGAGAGAGAGAGTTAAAAGGCCTCGTAAATCGTAATATTAACTTGCAGAAAGGTTTTATCTTTTATAGACAAATGAATCAATAAATACATCTGCAGTAAAATATTCGACATTCCCAAAAAAAACAAAGAATAGTTCACCAATTTTAAGCAATCTGCTTTAGGCCTGCAAGACCTATTTAACGCTGATCTTGACTTAGCAACTGTGGGTTTCCAGTATTAGTAATGTTTAATCAATTTTTTTCTTAAAAAACCTAATGGACTGTAAAAATAGAAACGGAGATTGTGCATAATAGAAATGACACAGCAATTAGATGTATTCCATAACCTTGGAGTTCCACTATATTTACTCCATAAAAATTTCTAACTCGCTTAAGCCTATTGGTAGGGAAGAAAGGTATCTGACTTGCTTACCAAATATTAAAGGATTTTCGTAATTTGTCCTATCATCCCTCGTGCTGATATCATCAATTTAATCACTTTCTCCAAAAGAAATGGTTTACTGAACAAGGATGAGCTATAGACTCCACAACATATCCAATATATGGGGAGCAGCAATAATGCGATGTTGTTCTTATAAAAGAATATCACGTACTCTTAAAGAATGAGTGGGTTTTTATAACAGGTTTCTAATTAGTAGTGTACATATTCAAGACAAGTAACTAACAATCCTTACTTCAGAAGTGCTTAGCAGCTTTCTATCTCAGAACAGTTTGTGTTAAGGATTAACTATTTCTTATAACGAACTCAAAGAATGAACTGAATTCAATATTCAAGGTTACTACCTTTAGTTTGTCTTTTGGAGACGAACTGGGTAAGTACTTAACTAGGAATCCTGATTAGGACCCCAACATTAATGCTTAGTTTTGCTTCTTTACATAATTTTCAATGGCTGTTTATATAGATATGAACGCTAAGACCCAGCAGCAAAACTCCAACATGCTTTTGACAAACTATAGCGAAGAGACCTGAGGAGCTTAGAGTACATACCTGATGTGCTATATTGTGTATCACAAGAACACATCGAGTGTATATCATCAAACCATTGTCGCGATAATATGCCTTCAGATAGACAGGTAAGAGTGCGGTATGCCAATCATTTGCAATAAATACTAAATTCCCATCTCCATAGCAGATACCACCACATGGAACATGCCATGGAACCTACAACAAGCTAATCTTCTTCAGACAACAGTTAAAAAAAGTAAACCAGCACGACTATAGATGGTCTGTTGTGATAGTCAGCATTTCTCTGGAGTCGTAGACATTTGTTTTACACCCAGATATATAACTTCAGCATCCATTAGATATTCCAATAGTTGACTTTACGAGCAGTTTAACTATGGTGTGGAAAGATACAATTAGGCATGTCAAAAGAGGAAAAATACATATGCAATGTGGCATAAAGCCAGGTGACCAAATAGAGTAACATTGTTTTTGTCAAAAAGATCCTTGTAAACACTAAATAATTTATTTTTACTAAACACATATTGATATTGTAAAAGGATCTTTGCTAGGGTGTTTTTTAGAAATATATGTCTTTCAAACACCACCACAGGCAACAATAAAGTCATTAGCAAGTTCACAAATATTATCAGTCTGGCATTGATATAGACTGGTAAACAACAAACCTCGGCAGTGATCTACTTAGCACCGGACATTTGGCTCATGAGTAAGCACCAAAGGGAAACTTCACTAAAGAAAATTCTATTATTTGATTTAGGAGTTCATGCAACACCCGACTTGGTACCTTGGCAGCTATGATGCACGAAAACGGACACGACACGGATACGGGATACAAAAATTTTCAAATAGGTACAAGAGTAGTCGCCGATATTGCATGAGTACGGACACGGATATAGGTATGGAGACGATAGCGTGACAGTGACAGTGATCTACTTAACATCAGATATTTGGCTCATGATCGCTATAATAGGTTTCTTGTTGTTTGAGAAGAGGATGTGAGATAGTTTGCACTTAGTTTTCTTTTTCAACAGGTTCGAATCTAGCTCACAAACTGTACGCCGTGCAATGTATCGCCAAAGCTTTTATCTAAAGATTTAAACATTTCAGTTCAATAGCCATCACCACTCATAGCCGTGTACTAGGAATTCTATTGAGGCAAGGGGTCCAGCAATAATTTACAACCTTATGCAGCTTTGATAGAAACAACTTGCTATTATGGAGGAGATATTCTGCAAAACTCTCACTGTTTTTGGGTCATTAAGCAACAACATACCAAGACCAATATTGAAAGTTTTAGTTCTTATCCTTTCGTAGTAGGATCATTTCTCACTATTACCCACCCTGGATGCCGCCTTAACCGTGCTCGAGCTTATTGCTGAAGATACTCACCAAATCTAGACTACTACATTGCCCTTCACTCGCAAATCGCAATGGAACTGCTCAATGGACATCTACTTCCCAGCCATCTCTAGTTATTTGTGAACGTTATCTGATCCTTTTGACTATCAAAAGAGTTGCTATTGCTGACAATTGGTCATATACCATTCATAAGTGCTGCAAAGAAGAAATATTTTGACAACGACATCCTCGAAGAGCACTGATTTCATGCTATGCCAGGATATCCTGGCTCTTCCACATCTTTATTCTCCTTCAAACCGAGTTGTTTTCACTGGTGATCTTGGGGGTCTACTTCCACTGTTATGCTTTTGCATCACAGCTAATGCAACGTCAATCTGCTTGCAGGCCTATCGGATTGTTTGCAAGAACGAATGCATGGTATTATATTTTATGAGGCTAACAATCGATGCAGGGAGACACTTGTGACACATTTTTTAAATTGTGATTTGATAACATTGTTACAGGGAAGCATGGTAAGTTGGATAAGATTCACTGTGTTCATATATATATGTCATTGAAACTGTTTACCAAGTCACATGTATGCTTTATGTTTATGCTTATGAAAAAGTTAACTAATCCTAAGGTAAGATTAAAAATGCAACATAATAATTTTATCTGGTTTCACATGATTACTGTATTGATTTAGTTGAGTTGGCTAGAGGTCACTCACCAGTTCACGACAATGTAGTAATGTACTGACCCCCAACTCCCCATGTGCGAAGATTTGCATGGACATGCTGAAGCGTTAGAGTTCAATTAGCAATATCATCAATAAAGAGAATCATTTTTGTATATCTTGTGTCTATTGAGCTTTTCTGCTTATTTCTGTTGCAATGACTATATTTCTGAGATATTCTTATTGATCGTGATTGATCTTGCCTTATACAAGTACAATTTAGACTTGTACGACATTACGTCCGGTGGCGATCTTAGCGATTTTGCGGAACCGGGACGTGACAAAAGCTACCTCTAGCTACTTCATGAGCACTCACCACTTACCCTACTTTTATTGTTTAATGAGCTATCTTGCCTTTTATTTTGCCGTTTCACATGAATCTAAATGTTCTCATTTCCACTATGTTCGTCTTTCAAATATGGCATATCTGCTTACCCAAGATTCCGCTTTGCTACTCCTATAGTAAGATTTACTTGAAGGGTACCTTACAGTGACAGTACTCTGAAATCTCTTTGCTGCTTCTATAGTAAGATTTACTTAATCAGTATCTCACAGTAACAGTACTCCAAGGTCACTCTTCCACTTTAAGGATCTTGCCTTAATTTATTGATATGCTGAGTATGCTCCTCAATTTAGCATTCAGATGATTTTAGCTGATAATCATGGCTCTTTAGCATTTTAAGCCATCAATTTGAACTACTCCCTCATCTTCCAGTTTCACTAGTGTTACATTTCATATCTTCCATTTGTCCTAGAAAAATCTTTAGATTATAAAGGTTCCTTTATGTTTCCACTTTATCAATATATACTTCTCATGTTTCATTAACTGCCACTATACAATATATATATTTCAGATTCCATTTCTGAATAATTCTATTAACTATTAAGTTCATCCAACTAATGCAAAGAGGAAGACTAATGCTAACTCTCTCTGCAAACTAATGATGATTGGTACAATTTGTTTCTCATTTGTATCTCCTTCAGTTGTTCTCGTGTTAATTACAGCTTTTCATACATGTCCTTCATCACATCTATATAAGTATTAACCCTTCTGTGCTTAACACATCCCCAGAATTTTTATTTTGTAAAATGACATTATTGTATTATAGATTTCTCTTCCCTCCAAATCTCAATCATCTCTGGAAGTAATAGATTCCATAATAAACCTCAGAGAAGAAGATAAATTGATTGCAGAAGTTATCATTTCTTTACTTAGCATTAGCATATTCGCCCCAAAAGTGTTAACAAGTGTGGACCATAAGTTTGAAATTCTATAATGTGTTACCTAATCTTGTGAATATTGGCCAAACTGGCTTTCTTCAATTATCAAGCATTTTATAGTCTTTATAATTCAACGGACAAATGTTAGTTTTTCATGTGTTAATTTGTTATGTATCTCGCAAGCACATTTATATTTCGATGCAATATAACCATGTCCTAAATTTTATTTCTGATCCATATCCTAAACTAAACTAATATATGAGAAAAACTTATAAAAAGCTGGATTAAATTAAGTATTCCCTTACCTAGATCTTGGTTCTTCTATAGTATTATTTATAAACAAATTTTAACTCTATCAATATGTATGTCTAATAGCATATAGAGCCCTCTTGCAAACCAAAACTAACAAATATCATACATTGCAAAATAGAAATTGATAAAATGGAGAAATCCTCTCTAAGAGAAGATAGGTTATCATCTGGTGGTATGTAACTGACGAGCATTGTTTGATTAAAATTACCTAAGAGGTAATGCAATATTTGACCTACACCAAAATTCCAGGTAGAGCTTCTCATGCACACATTTCCAAGATAGAAGACATTTATGAATTCACCTATTTATATATCTTCCGAGGTTCAAGTCACGGTTAATGAATGCCTCTATAGACACCTCAAGATAATGATTGAGGTTTTTAAGCTCTAGTAAGCAATGCTCCTGCCATGACTAATGACCCATCCAATGGTCAAAATGTCTATCATCCTCTTCATGCAGTGGTTACTACATAATGCAAAAGCCGATGGGATCACATCTTGTTGCACCATCAGTCAATTTTCTTAGGAAATACACTTACCCTTACAAGGTTAAGTATGTATTAGAATTCATCATCGTCATCCCAATGGACGGGTCGACTATGGAGCAAAAGAAAGCCACATAAAAGAATTGACGAAGTTTTTATGACTAGTTGTCAACCTAACGTCAACCCTCTATGTTGATACCAAATTCCTAGCGTAGGTAGTCATGAGTATGAGAGAGTCATGGCATAAAACCTAGTAGGCCAGTGGGCAGATAGGTAGACCATACCCTCCAAGTTCACCTAGGCTATAAAGAGTCCAGACAAAAAACTTGAAATAATATCTTTTTTTTTAACTTAATTTGGTGTAAAAAGATGAGACGTCTCTGATCCACAAATTGAAGTTACCATTATACAGAAACCTGAGTGTGGTTTACTTCTTTCCATATTTTTTGTAAATACCCGTTCCGCTCAAGCGGACTGCCAATTCAAACGGCGAAAGTGCAATCTCCCGACCCGCTTTGCTTCAGCGAGAATACTCGTTTGAGGCAAAAGAATTTTCAGACTTGGCCCTTCATGAGTTCAAACTTAGGCTTTCAGAGGCTCGCTCGACCGAGGCGAATCATCTCTAAGGTGGGTGGCTACGATGAACTTGTCTTTGCTTAGCCAGCACACTTAAAATATGGACGTTTCATGTTAGTCGCTAGGTGAATCACCCCTTGCATGCTAATAAGAATACAACGCACCTAGCTAAGGGAATAATCCCAACTTGTATTGCTTGTGCTAGAACATGAAAATGAAACTTTGCTTATAATCGGACCCTCGCATGCTATCTTTGCCTTGTGCAACTAGACCCCGCTATGCCTCGAGTAGAACATTATACTCTTCGTAGTGCACTGCTTTACTTGCTACACTGCACGACTCTAGATTATGTCGCTCAGTAAGTTCCTTTACGGTTTTACTCTTCGGCTTACCCTTGGGCCCGAGCCAACGAGAATGCTTAAGTTTTCTTATGAGTGCAATGCTTGCCTGCTTATATGTTAACTTGTAATGTTGTCTCGACTCAATGTTTGCCACACGAAACTTATGCCACAATCAAGTAACATTATCGTGTATCGTGCATGCATCTAGGGAGCCATGAGACTATCAAATAGTTCTTCTGTGCAATGTAAACCTGCAAGTATCCAGGACTGTTAGGTCGCTAAGGCAGTTCCCGCACCAGGAGAATGCATCAAGGCAAGTTGAACACTGAACTAGAATCATGTCAAGTTTATGTCTGAATGATAATCATATCAAGTTTACCTCTGAACGAGAATCATGTCAAGCAAATCAAGAATCACAGCTCGAAGGAGCAATTGCTCGGTTCAGACCAAAATCATGGATTATCATGTCAAGATGTGTGAATTTGGAAGACCCTGACCTGCATGTCGCGGACAACTTGAAAAAGGTGATATTCGGATCTCAGTTCCACGGGCTGTCTCAGGGGCACCGGGGCCGATCCGATCCGGATGAAACGTCCTGTGTAGTCTTCCTATGCAAGGATGAGATGGTCTGTAGTGCATCATGTACTCTCGTTGCATTCCATCCTCGTCATTGACTACGTTCCTTTAAGGCTATGCCAACGACCTCTCGTTCATATAGATAAGTCATCCTCGCTTAGCGGCAATCCGCGTGCGAGTTATTGCATCGCATCGAGAATAGTCTGAAACACCTGAACGATCTTGAGTATAGCACACTTGTACATATAGAACACTTCAACATCTTCTGCAAACGCCTTGTAATTCGTGTACATCGTGCACCCGAAACATAACCTCGCTCACGACACTCGTGTTTGCACATGTTATTGCCCTTTGATTCAATATATATATATGTGCTTGTGCTTGAAATAACTATGTTTGCCTTGGACAGGGAAGGACAAATGGTAAGTTGGTAAGTCTCGCCGTGTTTCCTCTTATGTCGTACGGCGCACTGCCACACGAGTTAGGCTTTTCATATATGCCATGAAACTGATCCTAAGGCAAGACTAGAAAGATAACTAAATAGATGGTGCACGAAACCTATATTACGTGTTTGGATTTGTCGAGCGGGCGAGTAGCCTCCCCACCAGTGCATTCATGTACTGATAACCCACCAGATTGCTTGCAAGGTACGGGAGAACCTCGTTCGGTACGGATGCCTCCTTCGTGCGTGCTAAGGCGTGGAGTTCACTCTGAAGCCTTGTAGCGTTGCATCCGGAACTGAAGCACATATACAAGACATAATGTTGGAACATCGCATATACATCATTCCACAAATGTAGCCACTTGTCACGCTTTTACTGTTTCGGAGAGAGAGGCTAGAGCGATTTGTAATCTCGGCTAAGCGCCGCCTGTAACACTTCTTTATATCAATAAAGAGTTTGCTTTACTTCAATACCCGTGTTATTCAATGCTTCCGCTATTGACGACTCTGTGAACTTGTTACCAATCGCCTATGCGTTTATAATTCCGCTGCACTCGGACAATCTGTGCGACTTGTGGCTTAGACTTCTTACCACCAGCATGGACCACGGCCTTGCACGGACGCGGCTTACGCTCGTGCGACATCACGTCCAGATGAGCCAAGCGATCGTCCCGCGGGAGCGCTGGCACGGTGATTCTCGCCTAGCGGGGACGGCCGATTAGCCTGCGGAAGATCGGGGCGTGACAGATTGGTATCAGAGCTTGGCTTTACACCTTTGGACTTCGTTTCGATTTTCTCAGTTTCGAAAGCTCGTTTGTAGGTTATGTGCATACACTTTCTCTCTATGTCCCAACGGAATGTTCCAAACAATAAGTCTAAATACTTTCAAAAAGTTGCATGTAAATGATATGATTGCTTGTACGATATCGAAATGCTAAGGCCTTTGTGCCGACCTGTGCTAGACCCTTTGGGATTAGACTCGTGCTAGAATTGCAAGTTATGTGCAAACCCGAAATGCCTATACGTAATTACCTAACTGGTTAGTGTACGAAATCGAATATTGCCCGAATGGTTAGCTATGCACACAGCCTTTCGGCTAAATTGTGTAGAGTATCGCGCGCCAAGACCCTTTGGTGCTAGCTAAGTTGCAAACGAGAAAGGGATATCGTTCAGGAATAAGACAAGTCAGACTTAGAATGACAACCGATAGCAACCTTATCAGCTTATCGCTTAGGCGAATATAGAGAATCGTGCTTGGATTTTGGGAGATAGCTCGAACGGTATTTCGTGTTGGAAGATACAAATCGAATATGGTTTACTTGGATGACTATCAACGGGATATATACGAGGCTAAGATTTATCAGGCGATACCTAAGTATCGTGCAAGAATTCTAAGAAAAAGTCGACAAATACGCTAGCGATTGATGTGAACACGATTGGGGATTTAATTGGATGACTCAATTTCGAGTGGTGTATGGATCATTTAGAAATGTCCAAACGGATTCATAGGTCTCGTGCGATAGTCGGATTGAACAATTTGAGAATGTCTCGAATAAATGATAAGGCTTATATCGAATTGAGATTCGTGGAAATGGAAATCAATATCTCGGTTAGAAAAATTGTTGAAAACTTGTTGGAAACTTGGAGGATTGTGCAAGCGATTTCAGATTGAAACCAACGGATTGAACTTGAATACAATATCGCTCGAATAAAAGTTAGCCCAAAATGAATATTGTGGTTCAATGAAAGAGATAAGCGATAACGGATTTGGCTTGGAGTTTGGAAGAACGATCTTGAAATCTATTTCGAAACGATAACCTTCGAAATCAGTCCCAACGAGAACGATTATCCCGCGGGAGCGCCGGCGTGGTGATTTCACGTACGACGGGGATGATCGAACTCATGGGAACATGTTCAATGATTGTTCCAAACGAACTCGATGAATATAACGTATCAAGATGGAATAGACTTGAGCTTGAATATTTGAAACTTAGTTGCTTGAGGATGCTAGAAATAGACTATGGATTACCGAATGGTAACATTGAAGTTGGATGATTTTGCTAGACAAATTATAATCACTGCATGAACGGACATGACTTGGTGAAATATCAAGGAATCTTGATCGTTTCGAAGATAATCATATTGTTCAAACGTTCTTGTCTTGTGCGAGCGTAACTCTATGCTAGTGCATGCGTCACGTCCGGATTAGGACTATTATCTAGCGGGAGCGTTGGCGTGGTGATCTCACATCCAACGAGGGTGATCGAACTTGCGGGAGACCGGAGCGTGACAACTAATGGATCGTCTTGACTTTTGGTTCGACACGATAAGACGAATTTGGAATGCAAGTGATCGAAAATGTTTCGAGGATAAGTTAGCCTAGAACTTGAAATAAATCACGCTTGATGGTTTCGTGAACGGATATATAAATCAGGTTGGACGACTTGCAGTTATAAACAAAAGGTTTAGAATTGAATCTTGGCTTGGTGGTCTAGACTTGGAATGGATATGGATTCTAAAATATTTGAAGAGATAGACTATGCAAATCATTAGGCTTGTCCTGCAACTTGGATATCATGGATTTTACTGAACGGACTCAAACCCTGTACAAACGAACGTGTTATTGAGAGTAGGAAAATTTGTGCTCGATGTTTAGAAATCTAAGTGAAACGAGCTTGGGTAGAAATGAACAATGGTTTGACCCTAGGAATTGGGGTGAGCATCGTGCGACGAATTTGCACGATGAATCGTGTGCTTGAACTTGTGCCTATGACCTTGTGAGCTGACCTAGCAATTAGGCAGACGACCCTGTGCCGAGTGATGGACCTGTGTGACCGACTTTATCATATTGCTTGAACAAGCTATAGAACTGGGACAATAAGACTTAGAGTTAGACTTGGGAACGGTAGAAGTGGGCTATGTTTGACCCGACGGATGGACGCTAGTCGGTTAATCGAATAGATCGTGCTTAACGGTAGTGCAGAACTTGAATTGAGTTGGAATGGAAATAACTTTGGAATTGATTGACCCTATCGGAAGTATCCTTGTGATTCACAAAACGAGACCCTTGAATTTTTTGCAAGTAGCTTGTCCGATTTCACTATCTCTAAGTTTGGTTGAATGCATATGTTTGAGGGACGCCTTGAACGTGTGCACGATCCAGACTCAATGAGATGTTAAACTCGAGTACTAAGACTTCACTATCGCTAAGTTGGTTGGCGTGCATATGTTTGAGGTGCACTTCGAATATGTGCACGATCCAGACTCGCGATATGTTGATCTCGATGCTAGTGCAAGTGAATATCTGCATGAACAAGTATAACGACTTGTATAAGTTTGCCTCAGCCTTAGATCATTATTCACGATGGATTATAACGTACCCCGCATTAAGCAATATGTCCCGCGCTAAGGCGCAAATGAGACCGACTCACCATACACGCAACACGGCGTAAGGATCGAGTAGGAGATCCGTTCGAACAAATTCAAATCTAGTGGTACCGATTGCTACGCTTGGGATAGATTCGATAGTGCGTTAGAACGGATTGCGCTTAGGAAGTCTCGAGGACGAGACTTTTTCTGAGTGGTGTATAATGTAACGACCCGTTCCGCTCAAGCGGACTGCCGATCCAAACGGCGGAAGTGCAATGTTCCGACCCGCTTTGCTTCAACGAGAATACTCGTTTGAGGCAAAAGAATTTCCAGACTTGGCCCTTCATAAGTTCCAGCTTAGGCTTTCAGAGGCTCGCTCGGAGTATTGCTCGACCGAGGCGAATCATCGCTAAGGTGGGTAGCTACGATGAACTTGTCTTTGCTTAGCCAGCACACTTAAAATATGGACGTTTCATGCTAGTCGCTAGGTGAATCACCTACTGCATGCTAATAAGAATACAACACACATAGCTAAGGGAATAATCCGAACTTGTATTGTTTGTGCTAGAACATGGAAATAAAACTTTGCTTATAATCGGACCCTCGTATGCTATCTTTGCCTTGTGCAACTGGACCCCGCTATGCCTCAAGTAGAACATTATACTCTTTGTAGTGCACTGCTTTACTTGCTACACTGCACGACCCTAGATTATGTCGCTCAGTAAGTTCCTTTACGGTTTCACTCATCGGCTTACCCTTGGGCCCGAGCCAACGAGAATGCTTAAGTTTTCTTATGAGTGCAATGCTTGCCTGCTTATATGTTAACTTGTAATGTTGCCTCGACTCAATGTTTGCCACACGAAACTTATGCCACAATCAAGTAACATTATCGCGTATCGTGCATGCATCTAGTGAGCCATGAGACTATCAAATAGTTCTTCTGTGCAATGTAAACCTGTAAGTATCCGGGACCGTTAGGTCGCTAAGGCAGTCCCCGCACCAGGGGAATGCATCAAGGCAAGTTGAACACTGAACTGGAATCATGTCAAGTTTATGTCTGAATGATAATCATATCAAGTTTACATCTGAACGAGAATCATGTCAAGCAAATCAAGAATCACAGCTCGAAGGAGCAATTGCTCGGTTCAGAACAAAATCATGGATTATCATGTCAAGATGTTTGAATTTGGAAGACCCTGACCTGCATGTCGCGGACAACTTGAAAGAGGTGATCTTCGGATCTCAGTTCCACGGGCGGTCTCCGGGGCACCGGGGCCGATCCGATCCGGATGGAACTTCCTGTGTAGTCTTCCTGTGCAAGGATGAGATGGTCTGTAGCGCATCCTGTACTCTCGTTGCATTCCATCCTCGTCATTGACTACGTTCTTTTATGGCTATGCCAGCGACCTCATGTTCATATAGATAAGTCATCCTCGCTTAGCGACAATGCGCGTGCGAGTTATTGCATTGCATCGAGAATAGTCTGAAACACCTGAACGATCTTGAGTATAGCATACTTGTACATATGGAACACTTCAACATCTTCTGTAAACGCCTTGTAATTCGTGTAAATCGTGCACCCGAAATATAACCTCGCTCACGACACTCGTGTTTGCACATGTTATTGCCCTTTGATTCAATATATATATATGTGTGCTTGTGCTTGAAATAACTATGTTTGCCTTAGACAGGGAAGGACAAATGGTAAGTTGGTAAGTCTCGCCGTGTTTACTCTTATGTCGCACGGCGCACTGCCACACGAGTTAGGCTTTTCATATATGCCATGAAACTGATCCTAAGACAAGACTAGAAAGATAACTTAATAGATGGTGCACAGAACCTATATTACGTGTTTGGATTTGTCAAGCGGGTGAGTAGCCTCCCCACCAGTGTATTCATGTACTGATAACCCACCGAATTGCTTGCAGGGTACGGGAGAACCTCGTTCGGTGCGGATGTCTCCTTCGTGCGTGCTAAGGCGTGGAGTTCACTCTAAAGCCTTGGAGCGTTGCGTCCGGAACTAAAGCACATATACAAGACATAATGTTGGAACATCGCATATACATCATTCCACAAATGTAGCCACTTGGTACGCTTTTACTGTTTCGGAGAGAGACTGGAGCGATTTGTAATCTCGGCTAAGCGCTGCCTGTAATACTTCTTTATATCAATAAAGAGTTTGCTTTACTTCAATACTCGTGTTATTCAATGCTTCCGCTATTGACGACTCTGTGAACTTGTTACCAATCGCCTATGCGTTTATAATTCCGCTGCACTCGGACAATCTGTGTGATTCTGTGGCTTAGACTTCTTACCGCCAGCATGGACCACGGCCTTGCACGGACGTGGCTTACGTTCGTGCTGCATCACGCCCAGATGGGTCAAGTGATCGTCCCGCGGGAGCACTGGCGCGGTGATTCTCGCCTAGCGGGGACGGCCGGTTAGCCTACGGGAGATCGGGGCATGACATTTTTTCCCCTCTCCTTTTTGAAATGTTTGCACTAAATTTCCAAAGGATTGCTAACACACTGTCTAAGCCATCCAACAAGTGGGTCCGACATGCTCCATTGTGTGAAAAGCCCACATGATGGGCAGCTTAGTACTGAACTACGCCTTTACAAAAACTTTACATTGTTCATGGGTCTCAACAAACTAGCATTCATGCATGCCAAAAGCAGTTATCAAAATCTTTATAGATGATAAAGACTACTCATACTTCGCCTTCTAGATTATATCAGACTGCAACTAACCACTACATATCATATTTTGGCAATAATAAGGTTAAGAAATAAGCTAATACCTCTACAGCTGCCTTGCAAAACAAAACCATCCGTTTCAATATATCCTGTTTCCAATGTAATATAAAATCAGGATGATTAGAACAAATACTGGCATAGCCCTTCCAGCTGAAAAAATATATTTCAGATGTAAATGGTAGCCAGGAAAGAAAATAGACGGTCTCCAAATTGGTGCAAGATTGCAAGTAATGGGATGAAAGAAAATATACCACTCGGTTTCCACCATAGATATCATCCTGACGGTGACGAAAATTGGCACTATCCAGAAAAACAAAATCCACACCATCAATGTATGCATGATAATAAGATACCTCCATATCCTGTATAAGGAATACAGCATCAACTATGAAGGATATGCCAACCTTTGGATGATCGTATAAGTATGACATAAATGCAAAGTAGATACCTGCCCATCAACCTTGTACCTTTTGTGTACTCCTAGGTCTTGAGGTTCACTATAATCTCCATACCTTGGCACCACAACCTGAAACTCAAAACAAAGTTCATGATTCTTTTCTTTTTTTTCTCAAAGGGTCCAAGATCCATTGTTCTTGTACAAGTTAAGGTGTTAAACAGAAAGATTGCAAATACACACAAAAGCAGTATTATGCTTTGAAGTGAATTGTACCACCACTTCGCAGTCTAATTATGCTAAAGCTAAATATCCACTGTGAAAAAGGCGTCCAATGCGACGAGGCTCCCACTAATGATAAATATATAATGTCCTATATAAAGATTTGAAACTTTCGAAATAGTTAGCATATTCCCTGTAAAGTTTGCATCAACATGGGTAAGAAATATATACCATAACCCGATGTCCTCTCCTAGCCAAAGCCTTCGGTAAAGCTCCGGCAACATCTCCAAGACCACCTAAGAAAACGTCATTGTAACATTAGACATGAACTTCCCATTTTCTAGCTCAACTGTAGAAAAATGTGATACATCATCAATCAAGACTTTCCACATAAAAATGGGGACACCTGTGGAGCACAACTCTATATCAAGATTCAAGAAAGTCCATGGAAGAATAAAGAAAGTTTTACCGTTGGCTTTTGGCATCAATTATCTATGAACTGGCAATTTGTGAAACTATTGGACAAAGCAACTTTGGGCAAGGGGAAGGCCTTCCATGAAACCAGCTTATGCCTAGAAATCAATTTCAGAAAATTTCATATAGGGGGAAGAAATATAGGGTATTTGCAGCAAAGAGGAAAATTTTGAAAGAGAGGGATGAATCGCCATTAGTATTGGTGCCCTATGGTGGGGCGCCAACTCCAATGGAGCCCCATAGGGGATATGAAGTTTTGTGAATTAAAAACTAATGACCCCCCCCCCCCCCCCCCCCCCGGCAAGTGACTTGTAATATGTACGAGCTCGATCCCTAAGTCGTAGTCGTGCTCTCCTTTGTGTTGTATCCACTACAGTCTACGAGTTGTAGTTTTAGTTTTAAAGCAGAATATGAGAACATTTCAGCTCAAAAATAAATAAATATTATTATTGCATATGATCTGAACTTAAAAGAAATAAAAAATGGTAGGGTGCCACTGGAGTTGGCGTCCCACACCTAGATTTCTTTAGGGGGTGCCAACTGCAATGGCGCCCCAGTAATGTGCCAATACTAATGACGTTTCATCCCACTTGGTAAATATCTCAAATTTCTCCTCTTTGCTGTAAATATCAAGGTTCGCAGCATCGATATCAGAATCTGTATCGAGCCATTCCTATGAGTATCATGATCGGCAGGTATCGGCAATTTCAGATCGGAGTATCGAATTTTTTGGTATCATAAAGCAAATAATTATTAATGAATGATTAACATTTTAGAAAATATATTTTATACATTTAGGCATAATTTTAAGTATTTTCAGTGTTATTTCTTAGTAGTTTTGGAATTTAATGAAATAGTAGTAACCCTTGCTGATTGGTTTACATGTGATAGATAAGTTTTCTTCTTTTACATACGCTCATAACCTTATTATGCTTTGACACCCTTGTTGATTGGTCTTTTTTGTTCAATTTTCTGTCGAATTGACCCGAAAAGCAGCTAGAAAAAGGAGCCCTTGCATAAACTTCCAGTTAAAAGTAATTACCTGTCTTGGACCATGGTGCACATTCTGCAGCTACCAGTATGACATTCATGACATCTGGTCCTGCTAAAGGACTTTCATTTCCTTCCACTGTTGTTGCACCTACAGCCTCTCCATCTGATACATCCAAATCCTGATCAATCTCCTCTCTAACACCACAAGGTTCAGATACTTTTGAAATATTTGGTGAAAAAATCTCAGATTGAGCTGCTCCTAAACTTGCTTCTCTTGATAATCCAAGAGCATCTGCAATGGAGTTCTCGGCCGGTGAGTTCTCAATCCTTTTCTCTTCATAAAATAATTTTCTACCATCAATAATAGGTGGGTTTACTGATATAATGTCAGCTGAATCAGTGGATTTGTCAGAGATAATGCTGCTGCTGTATTTTATTTGAAGCCCTCCGCTAGGTGCGCTCTGATCCATTTTAGAGAAAGAATTATCACTTTCATCTGAAGTATCCCATTCTTTGCTAACAACACTATTTTTTATAGAAGAAACAACTTTTCTCCTTTCTGCAATCTGCACCAAGTAAATAAATTAAGGTGATGGATAACTAACACCGATCCCAAAACTAACAAAGAAAATAAACAATATAAACTAGAAATATGCAACAGATAAGAACTGATAAAAATATATAAATGGCACAATTCAATTCAGCAAGGATATCATTATCCTTGTTGAAGTAAAAGGAAGTCGTGTGTCGCACAGGATTAGTAATATGTAGAAAAATACCACATATTCTTCTTCATAATTGTAAGAACGGTGAAAATGGACTTACATTAATTTAGAACATGTGATGCATGAGTATTGTATCCAATATCCATATAAAACAATAATACAAATCATCTAGGTTTAGATTCCCTGTATTCAGGTTACGATACAACAAACTGAGAACATATTGAGGTGGATTCAATCTTAAAATAAGCCTGCATAAGCTATACTCAACTAAAGGTATCATCTTTTTCGTCATAGTTCCCATGTACGATTTGGTTGATGAATGTACTCCACTCAATTTTTCATATGACAAATTTTCATCTCCTTGATAAGTAACCACCATATATAAACTCCCTTCATTCCTCTTCACTGTGATGTTAGTTTGATAGTGATGGCAACTATTCTATTAAATAAGAAAAAGGGCACTTCAAATTACTTTTCTCTTAAATATGGACAAGGCACTTCAGATTACTTTTCTCTTAAAGGCAATTGATTTTAATTTTCAGTAGAGATGGAAGACTAAAGAACAGCATTTGTGACAAACAAATGTTATGTTCAGCCTTGAGTATATGACTATATTACATGTATTACAAGAAAAGGATAGGAAGAGAGAATTTGGTCAATTTATTAGATAGGTTTACATAATTTATAGCCCTTTATGCTAGCTAAAGATAGAGAGAGATTATACTGATAGGAATGATTCGAATGAATACTAACATCATTACCATCGTGTAACCATACCCTTTATCGCTCCATCTCAAGCTGGTGCATGTATGTCATGCATGCCCAACGTGGTACAAATAAAATTCACTCTAAACTTTCCAAGAGGTTTTGTAAAGAGATTTGCTAGGTTGACACTTGGTTTCAATGAGTTGTTCTTCGACAACCTTCTGTCGAACAAGGAGGCAATCCACTTCAATGTGCTTCGTCCTTTCATGAAAAATAGAATTATTTGCTATACGGAGTGCAGCATGGTTATCACAATATAACCACATTCACACGTGATAATTGTCCAAGTTCGCAAAGTGACTGTAGTATCTAAACCAACTCGCAAGTTTGCCATTGCATGGTATTCTGATTCTGCACATAACCTTGAGACGACACTTTACTTCTTGCTCTTCCAGACCACAAGGTCACCACCAACAAATACACAAAAGCCAGTAGTAGATCGTTGACCATTTTGGTGATCCTGCCCAGCCAGCATATGAGAACCCTGATATTCGAGAATGCCCACAATCCGAGTATATTAGTTCTCGCCATGGAGCACCTTTCAAGTATCACAAGATTCTAAGGACCGTATCCAATGACTTGTGCAGGGACTAGACATATATTGGCTCACCACGCTCACTGAATAAGTGTTATCTGGACGTGTGAGTGTCAAATAGTTAAGCTTACCAACTAGTCTGTTGTATCGTCCTGGATCTTGTAATAGCCCCCCTTAATCTAGAAACAACTTCATATTGGATTCATTGGGGCTTCTACCAGTTTGCATCCCAGTGTCTTTGCTTCTGTCAACCTATCCAAGACATATTTTCGTTAGGACAAGGAGATCGCTTCCTTAGATCTTGCAACATCAATACCTATAAAATATCAAAGGTACCCTGGATCATTTGTATAGGCATGCTTTTGTATGTAGCTTTAGATACTAAGATTCATGCAATGTCATCGCATGTAATAAACAACAGAGACAACTAATAGAATTCGTTTGTCATGGCGATGACAACAAAATACAGAATAATCAGTTTCACATCTTCGAAGACCAAACTTGTTCACTACTTCTGAGAACCTACCAAACCATGCTTGTGGTGAGTATTTCAACCCATACAGTGATTTGTTTAGCCTACAAACCTTTGAATTCTACCCCTGAGCAACAAACCCAGGTGGTTGCTCCATATAAACATCCTCATCGAGGGTGCCATGCATGAACGCATTTTTGATGTCAAGCCGGTGCGAAAGCTAATGGTGACGAGCGGCCAAAGCAATGAGGATACAAATTGAAGTCATCTTTACAATCGAAATAAAAGAAAGTCTATGAATAATCCACTCCATGTGTCTGTGAGTATCCTTTAGCTACTAAATGAGCCTTCAATCTCGCTAAGGAGCCATCCGAATAAAATTTAGGTGTAAAGACCCAAAGACGACCAACCATTGTCTTGCTAGGGGGAAGATGCACCAAAGTTCAAGTTTTATTATCACACACTGCCGAGATTTCTTCAATCATAGCCGACTTGCAGCCTGGAATAGTGAGTGCTTCCGATGCAGACTTAGGGATATAGTAAGAGTCCACAAAGGAAATAAATGTAGTATATGATGGACATAAGTTGGCATAAAAGACAAAACTATATAAAGAATGAGATATACGAGAGTGTTTACCCTTGTGAATGGCAATAGGAAACATCAAGGCCAGAGTCAAGAGTTTGCTCATAGTCACTAGAGGTGGAGAACTTAGATTTCCAGGGATAATTGGCACTGGCAAAGAGTCTTTATGGCAGTGATTATAAGTATGAGTTACTTTAGTCTACTTAGGGGCATCGATGATTCACCGACAAAATTATCAATTGTTTGATCCCTAGATAAGTCATGTGTCTTGGAAGATATGACTGCTTATCAGCAAAGAACGATTGTGATTCAAATAATGTCACATCCGCAGAGACAAAAAAATAACTAATGTAAATGGGGAGCGTAACACTTAATACCCTTCTTAAGTGCGAGAATACCCAAGAAAAATATACTTAATTAATTGAGTATCAGGTTTCGACTCATGATGATGATTATGAACAAAACAACACATCCAAATATACGAGGTGATAAGTGAAATAATGTTGTAGTGGAAAAAAGCATAGAAAAAAATGTAAGGTCATTAATAATGGAGGATCATATAGTTGATTAGATAACAAGTTGTTAGGATTGCATCAGCCCTAAAATATTTGAGAACATTGCAATGATTAATAATGTGCGTGCCACATCCAACAAGTGTTCGGCAACACAATTTTGTTCTGGTGTACAAGGACAAGAGGACTCGTGAACAATTCATTATCAATCAGAATGAAATATTCTTTAGCATTATCACTCCTAAAGGATTTAATAGTTTTACCAAATTAAGTTAGGATTTCCAAAGTTTTAAAGATGGGTAATATTTCAAAACAGTTTTTCCTTAAAGAAAGTCAAGTCACACGTGAAAAATCATTAAAAAATGTTGTAAAATAACAAAAAACAAAATTTGACTCGATGGGACATGACCCTTAAATGTGTGAATGGACTAAATCAAAAGGCTGAGTCATTCTTCTAGTTATTCTAATGTTTACCTAACTAACATGACTTACAATCGATAGAAGACACATTGCTTAAATTAGGAACAAGTTTCTTTAAGTTCTGGAGGGAAGGGTGTCGTGGTCGAGAATGCAAATATATAGGAGATGTATTACCGAGGGATGTTGCGGAAGCGGAAATGATATAGACCGTCCGACTCATACCAAGTGTTAATTATCTTTTTCGTTCCAAGTTCCTGAAGGCTGAAAGATACAATGATCAGAAGAATAAAAAGTTACTGAGCAATTCAAAGGCTTCGTGAATTGAGTTACAAACAACAAATTGCTGGGAAAATCTAGCATGTAT